>PVIU01004169.1:0-131211 GCA_004026605.1 Ondatra zibethicus
ATGAGGGAGGGGTGAGAGGATGAGGGAGGGGTGAGGGGATGAGGGAGGGGTGAGAGGATCAGGGCTGAGGGGTGAAGGGCTGAGGTGGTGTTCCTCTTCCCCCAGGAGACTCACCCGTATGCTGCCCGGTGTCTCTGTAGGGCGATGGCTGCTAGCTGCAGTCTGGTCTCCACCAAGATCTCCAGTTCCCCAGCAGAGCACTGGCAGAGGGGCTTATGGCATTGATGCTCCACCTCAGACACCAGGCAGTTCAACCTGTCTTCAGCCTCCGTCAGTAACAGTGACTAAAGAAAGGAGAACAGAGCCACAGTCAGAGAACATGGCACAGTCACACACAGTCAGAGAATATTGCACAGTCATACACAGTCAGAGAACACCAAACAGTCACACACAGTCAGATAACACCACAGTCACACAAGTCAGACAACATCACACAGTCACACAGTCAGAGAACACCACAGTCACACAGTCAGAGAACACCACACAGTCACACACAGTCAGAGACAAAGTCTCACTCTTAACAAATATTTTCAGGCTCACAGAAGTAACAGCAGTTGGGAGACATAGCAGGACATCTGCACCCAATCAGCAGAAAAGAGGCACAGAAAGGAACATGTGGCAGCAGGTGAAATCTCCACAGCAGAGCTGCTGGTGTTCTCGGCTCGCAGTTCTGTGAAGCTGCCCTGACATCGACCAGTGCCTTGCAGGGACAATAGAGACAGATGTGCCTGGGGGCCTCCTGTCCCGTGTTGACCAGGTGATCAGTACTGCTTCTTGTTTAAATGTGTGTTTACATTTAAGGACATATCATTCCACATATATTGCGTCATTAACCCTGGGCTCACAAAGGAGCTATAGTTCTTTTGTGAACTGCATGAAATTTAGTTTTATCTATTTGCTTTATATTTATATAGGCGTCTCTATTTGCTTTATAAGGCGCATCATAAACACTGGACATCATCTTCATCTTCTGCATGAGGGACATTTTATACAGCAAAACCCACAGACAACAGAAACATGGTAGGGGGATATAGCACACGTTTGGGGATTACTAATGCAGAAAATATGAAGCTAAAACATTTTAAGCATTGACAGGGCACTTAGACGTTTGGATTAGAGAAGCTCAAGCAGAGAAGTCTATGCAAATATCACGAAATCCCCCAGAATCTGGCGATTCTGGTTAAGGGTCACTCCACCTGTACTAGCAGACCAGAGATGTGTAGAAGGGCCACTTGGTAGTCTGAGAGAGGGAGGAAACCAAGAATCGGTGCAGAATCTCTTTAACCATGGTCAGTTATATGCATACGGGGTACATATACATTTTATAATCATTTTTTTGGCACACTGAGCATGTCCACAAATGACCATAAAAGTGTGGGTATCAAGAGTGGGCTCTTTGAAGTTACAAGCAAATGTCAGCGAGTGGGCTAATCAGCAGAGAGATTCCATAACAAAGACAGACTGTATCACAAGTTAAATGCTGATTACCTAATTGGTGATATGGAGGTAATGAGATTTTATGATAGCCAACCCATAGTAAACAGAATCAATATGGCAGAAGGCGGTCTTTCAAACAACCGGTGTCGCCATGGACTTTTGAGACTGGACTAGATCTAAGAGCCTCCTCCCTGAGAATCAGATCTCACAGTGCTGTGGAAGGCACCATGCAAGCTTCAAAAGGAAAGAGAGAACCAGCAGACCTGCCCAACTCTGATGCCTATGAACCACCACAACAACCAGCATGGCAGGATTACTCTAAGTGGGCAGCACACGAACCTAGAGGTAACCAACAGCACTTTAACTGAGCTTACGACAGTTTCGGTGAGATGGAAATCATAGGTGGTACCCAAAATCTAGCAAACTACCCAGGACTAGTGAACTCATGAATCTTGGGGGATAACCTACCAGAAAGACCACTTTATTAAACCAATACAATAATCCTTAACTATATTCTAAATAGTTGTCCATATGCCCCAGATAAGCATAACTCTCATTCCTTATCAAGTAAACTTCTCTTTGTAATAGACAGAGACCATTAACAGAAAAACACAACCCAATCAAAACACAGAGTTGCCTGCATTTTGAGCCCAGTCCCAAATGAAACACCTACAATACAACTCCTGCACTCAAGACCCAGGGGACATGAAGAGGAGACTTTAAGAGCCAGAGGACCAGTTAAGGTACTGTGAGATGATATCTTCTTGAAGTATCAGAGAAGCTACCAGCATGAAATCTCATCAGTATGGCAGCCTAAGTAAGACCTGAAGAAGGGAGACATCGCTAGAGGCGCTGGTAGGCGAGGGAAAGCTCACGGCTTTATCTCTACACAAAGAACTACAGGTGACCACGGAGTGATGGGAGTGGGAGGCCGTCTTCCTCGGGACACCAAAGATTAGCTCTGAAACCATAACATGAAAGTAACATTGTACAGACAGATCAGGCTGTATTTACGTATTTAGGAATATTTGTTTATACACACATATATACAACAACAATTAAAGGAAAAGAGGCCATGAATTTGGAAGAGAGAAAGCTGGGGATGTGTATGAGAGGGTTTGAAAGGAACAGCGGGGAGGGGAATGATGGAATTATAGAAAACAAATAGATATTGAAAAGTTTCCATGTACAAAGCAAGGCCTGTCATAGGTAATTTAGTGTAATGGTTAGAAGCATGGACCTTTTAAACAAATTAAAAAATAGATTTGATTCTCAGATCTATATATTATTTGAATGGCATTAGTAAATTTCATATGTTGTCTAAACCTTAGGGTTTTTGTTTTGTGTTTTGTGTGTGTGCTGTTGTTGCTG
The DNA here is from genome assembly GCA_004026605.1 of Ondatra zibethicus. NCBI lineage: Eukaryota > Metazoa > Chordata > Mammalia > Rodentia > Cricetidae > Ondatra > Ondatra zibethicus. The sequence goes on from PVIU01004169.1 coordinate 2,809, forward strand.
CTGTTTATATTTCAAGACAGGGTCTCTGTATAGCTCTAGCAGTCCTGGAACTCACACTGTAGATCAGGCTGGCCTTGAACTTACAGAAATCCACCTGCCTCTGCTTCCCAAGTGATAGGATTAAAGGCATTCTCCACCATCAACTGGCAACCTTACTTGTTTTCTATTTTGTTTTGTTTGGGAGGGTGTCGAGACAGGGTCTGGGGTCTCTGTCCTGGAACTAGCTCTTGTAGACCAGGCTGGCCTCGCACTCACAGAGATTCACCTGCCTCTGCCTCCCAAGTGCTGGGGTTAGTGGTGTGTGCCACCACTGCCCGACTTATTTTGTTTTTTTATGAAATACATTGAAGTAAAAACGATTAATACCTACATCACAGAAGTATGAGAATTAAACCACCATGCAAAATGCCTGTTGTATAGTGAGCATTTTGATAAATGATTTACCATGTTTTGAGGAAGAAATGAAACATTAAGGCTTACCTTTATCATGCTAAGAGTGCAGTCATCTCTAAATCTTGAAAGCTGACAATGTGAATTTTCATCTTTTGTGTAAAAATTTAAAGACATGAAAGTTTTTAGAACCATCAATGATTAGCGGTTAGTTTAAATAGCACTTGTATTTGTTAAAATCTGTCATTCATGGGATGGATCAATAAATATAATTAGACAAAATCAACAATGAACATTAGAAATGCATATATATCAACATTCCCTAAATAAACCTTAGAATGCTGGTCCTTCTTTTTGCAACAAATCAAACAACTCAGAGAAGGTCTTTTGCACAATGAATGGTGTTACTCGGGCTACCAATTTCTGATATAAAAGTATGGTTCCTTCTCCTGATCTTTTGGAAATTTCTAACACTTCAAATATACCAAAAAAAAAAAAAACCAAACCTCCCTTGGAAGCTCTCTTAATTAGGGTTTTATTGCTGAGAAGAGACACTATGACCACAGCAAATCTGTTTACAGTTTCAGAGGTTCAGTTCATTATCATCATAGTGAGAAGCATGGAGGCATGCAGGCAGATGTGGTGCTGGAGAAGGAGCTGAGAGTTCTACATCTGGATCCACAGGCAGCTGAAGGAAACTGCTGCGTTGGGTATGGTTTAAGTGTATGAAACCTGAAAGCCCACCTTCACAGTGATACACTTCCTCCAACAAGATCCCACCTACGCCAACAAAGTCACACCTCTTGATGATGTCGCTCCCTGTGGGCCAAGCATTCAAACAGGTGAGTCTACGGGGGCCATCCCTATTCAAGCCAGCACAGTAGCCTTGCTATAGCAGCAGAGAGCGGGACCTTCTGGAGCAGCAAGTCTATTCAAGCAATGCATCTCCTAAATCCCTCATCTGCAGTAAGTCTGCCCTTATTCTGAAGCAGGATTCAGATAAAAATCTTTGCCTGTGTCAGTCAGCCCGCTGAATAATCACGAGTCACTACACACTGCCACAGAACATTATCTGCCTATAAACTTGACAAATGGAAAGAATGATTGTAGAATCAAAGAGAACTTGGCACTTGTAGTGATATTTCATTTGTATGTTAATAAATAAAGCTTGCCTGAAGATCAAAGAGTAAAACAGCCACCCTGGTCAGCCTTACAGACCAGGCAATGATGACACACACCTTTAATCCCAGGAGCCACACTAGTTTGCCATAGAAACCAGGCAGTGGTGCACGCCTTTAATCCCAGCCCTAGAGAGGAATATAAGACTGGAGGAGACAGCTTTCAGACACAGCCTCATTCTGAGATTCCTGGAGGCAGGATTACCATTTTGGACTGAGGTAGAGGTAAGAGCCAGTGGCTGATGGTTTTGCTTTTCTGACCTTCAGGCTGAACCCCAGTTTCTATCTCTGGGTTTTTATTAATTGTGCTACAGGCACTGATTTTCTCTCTTCTTCCAGTTCCAATCTCCTTACTGTTTTCTTAAAACAGGAGACTCTGGTCTTAGGGGTCAGCTGAGTAAAGGGACTGGATTTAGGCTTTTTTTTTTTCTCAGAAAAAAAAAAGAGATTAAGAGAGATCAAATTTGAGCACGAGAATACAAGGAGTTCTCAGAACTTACTCAATGGGGAAATTGTTTTTAAAATGTCTTATAGTCTCCGGGAAAACATGCTATGGCATATAGGAAATGGGCAAATCACCTTAACAATTGCAGTTATAGTAGAGGGTACAGCTCAAGTCACAGGAGCCACGGTGGCTGTAAGCCGATGGCGGAACCGAGTATACAGCAGAGCATACAGTTCACATCACAGAAAGCCAGAAGCGGCTAAGGAGGGTCCAGAGACTAGACACACCCTTTAAGTCACACTCTCAGAGACCCGCTTCCTCCAGCTAGGCCTCACCTCTTAATGTCTCCACTGTTTCCCAATAACACTATCACACTGCACATCCATCTATAGATTAATTCAGCATTAATCATAGGTCAAAGCCCCATGATACAATCACTGCCACAAAGCTCTGCCTGTGAGCATCACTGCTTTAGGAACGAGGTTTTAAGCTGGTGAGCCTGGTGGGGAGGAGACTTCGTATCCAAACCACAGCAATAAGAAATTACTATGAACAGAGACATGTCAACACAGTAGATAACCTGAAAGAAACAAACCCCTAGAAATACACAACTTACCAAGACTGAACTGTGATCAAACGAATATCTTGAGGTACCAATCGTTCACAAAAAGATTAAATCAGAGAACAAAGGCAAATTCTTCTAAGAAATCTTGAGCAAAACATACAAAGCCAGAGCTGAGGAGATGGCTCGGTCAGTACAGAACACATGAGCAGAAGGGCAAACAAGAGTTTGACCCCAGGACCTCAGGAAAAGCCGGATGTGCAAGTGCACATTTTGTAATTCCCATATAGGCAGGTGGAAACAGAAGGATCCCCGAGGCTTGCTGGCCGGTCAGCCTACACAAATTAGCAAATTCCAGGTCCTAGTAAGACTCCACTGAGACATATATTGCCTCCAAATATAAGACAGACAGCTCCCAAGGAACCCTGGTCTCCACAGACAAGTGCCCACATATGTGCCCACACTCACGAAAACACTCACATGTATACCACACATTCATACACAATACAAAGCTAAGGTCATCACACTCCTTGGTTTTAAAATACATTAAAAATCTATACAATAGTGTGGTATTATCACCTATATTCACTTATACCCACACTCATTCATGTTCCCATAAACATGAAAATATGCAAAGTAGGTACACTACACACACATACCACCAACCAAAAAACAAGATACAAATAAAACCCACAGTTAAACATCATATGAAATAGTAGATAACATTTATTTACTAAGATCAAAAAAATTTTAAGGCAGTATATTTCAAAAACACACACACTTGATAGCCAACAAGCCCCACCCAATGATATCTATCATGGGGACAGACACTGTCAGACTGGTCGGTATCAATGTGATATGGCTCCTTGGAGACAGCACATGAATTTCAACAGGCTACTGCTTCAATCTACCATGCAATGTCCATAGCACAGACTAGTAAACAGGCTACTGCTTCAATCTACCATGCAATGTCCATAGCACAGACTAGTAAACACGCTACTGCTTCAATCTACCATGCAATGTCCATAGCACAGACTAGTAAACAGATGCACTGAATCAAAGCAAGATAGTTGTCCTAAAATGGCTTCAGGGAAATCATTTAAAAGGTGTATTTATTTTTACTATGCCTGCATGTCTATCGCGCTCTCTGTGTGTGCAAGCACCTGCAGGATCCACATGAGAGCATCAGAGCCCCAAAACTAGTGTTGTAAGAGGTTGGCCCTATGTGAGTTCTGGGAACCGAACCTGGATCCTCTAAAAGAGCATCAGTGCCCTTAACTGCCAGGCCATCTCTCCAGCTGTGCATTTTGTTTTACATAAGGTATGCAAAATGCAAAAAATGTGAACACTCTATTCTATAAAACATTGGCAGGCGCTATTTTAAATAGTCATCATATTCCTATGGATATGTATGGATGGACAGATGAATATGTATGTACTTGTAACAAGACATAAACATATATGTGCCAGAGGACATCAGGGGGAAAATATAAGCTCAGATATTCAAATGGGTTATTGGGAGTAGGGTGGTTAGTGGCTGAGGAAACAAGGAAAACATAAAGATGAAAACGAAAGGCTCACCTTTCAGGTGTGGGGTGTTGGGTTTGTTCTTCTCGGTGACAACTGTGTGGTACAGTGTTTTGGGGGGATTATCTGGGATACAGTTTATTGTCGCAGCCAAACTGATGAAGAAGTGGGTCTTGACAAAATTAAATTTATTTAAGAGGTGTTTCTGGCCAAGAGTAACCAGAATAAGAGGCAAGCCTCTGTTGATTAAATCTTCCAGTGCCTACCAATGAGAAGGGGAAAGGGACAGGTTAGTTAAGCATCTTCTCACATCTTAGTGTCGCTCCCGTTTCATCTTTCTGATTGGGTGTCAGATGAAGGATTAGACACGATATTTCCATAAACGGCAGAACCACTCCAGTTCCTCAACTCACATCCTGCCCTGCCATGTAATGGGAGAGCAAACCTGGGGTCGGAGCGAGGGAACAGACTTCTTACCAGCTCAGGGAGACTGCAGAGGCTCAACCGTTACCCTGAGCATAGACTGGACAAGAACAGGAAAACAGCCTCCCTACCCAGCTTAACATCCACGGTCGACCACGCCCTTTTCCAGCCCCTCTCCGTCTCATCCCCGCCCCCTTTGTAACCAGGACTCTAAAGTTCCCTTGATGGCCTGCAGTGGAAGGGGGCAGATGAAAATCCGCATTAACAGAGCAAGTGGTCCTTCGGCAGAAGTCAGGCTGCCTGTCTACTCGTGATCCACCAAGATATTCCACACCCTCTTCTCTTCTAAATTCTAATCACCTCCTCCTTCTCCCTATCTACAGAGGGCTGAAAATGTGTCTGTATCATTGACTGGCTGACGTTTGTTTGGCAGACACCAAAATAAAACCTGGCACACAGTATACTCAACAGATTAAAAAGATCTCTTTAAAATTGGAGGCAGGTGAGGTAAGGTTCTGGGAGTAAAGGTGCAGGCTACCAATCCTGGGGACCCTCCCAGAACCTACATACTAAACGAAAACCAACTCCTGGAAGTTGTCTTCTGGCCCCCATGGGCTTCAAGTCCTCTTCACTTGTCCCTGTTTCTAGATTATTCTTTTGTAAAGTTGCACGAGTCCCATCTATCTTTAAGTAAAGAGACACTTGCTCACCCCAAGTGATTTTACACTTACTACAGTGCTTCCAACTCCTTTTGCACACCCAAGGAAGGCTGGGTCTGTCCCAATACACAGGGTGAGCTACTTCTTTTTATTTATGGCATTTATTTTTGCTAGCCCTGCCCATTAAAGTATAAGCTCTATAAGGACTCGCTGTCGGCCTGTGATGCTCCCTGACTGTGATTGCTGGTCATAGAACAGTGCCTTGAATGCGACAGACACTTAGTCATTTTTGAGCTGATACAGAAAGAAGATGTTGAGGCTATCTACCTAGTCTAGAAAAGAGAGAAACTACTTGCCTTACATAAACAAGAAAATTTTTCCATCATTTGGGAGAATTGGGAACAACAGTGGCAGGTGTTGGCAGGTTAGGCCGCCTGGTCTCTGTTCCTCCTTTCTTAATTTATTCTATGGGTTGAAACCATTGTGTATGGGAGAGCAGATGTAGAACACCCACTTGGCCAGAGGTGCAGACCAAGTGTGGCACCAGGACAATCATTAGTCCTTCCTATCCAGAGAAGAAACTACAGACTGGCTGGGGGGGGAGGAGAAAGGGGCCATTTCTCTTCTCTTCCCTCCTCAGCAAACTGATTTAATGAGCCTTGACAATTACACACAAACACTTGAGGATCAAAGGAAGATTAATTAGTAATGCTATTTAACACCCCTCTCTCTCCCTCTATACAGAAAATGCAAAGTGTAATCTGAAGAGTCTTAAGCAGGCCAACAGTACTGTTTTAATTAATTAGCTAATAGAAATTGGGTTTCCATTATGCTGCCAGTCTCTTTCTGAGGAAAAAGAAATGATCAGACAGACACTCTTTTCAGAACAAACATTGCTCCATTAGAAATGTGTTCTTAGGGTAGCTTGGCATTTGTGACTAGACTGAGAGAAATATTCCCCAAGTCCCCAAGGTCTGGGAACACCTAAACATGGATATCAATCTTTATCTTCCTAATACCAGTTCTTTCATTTCAGACAGTTTGCTTATGAATTAAAATAAAATCTTAGGAAAAAATATTGAATGATATGAAACATAATTCAAAGTGGACTTTATGAAATAAAATGCACAATAATAGGAAAGGAAGAAGATTACATTTAACAAAGAGAGGCCCTATGCTTTATCAAAATTAAGGAACACAAAAATAAAGCAGTTTTGAGGAAAATGACTTTTGAGTTATTTAAAAATCAATAAAATACAGTATGAGCTACTTTCAATGCTATTACAAAACTCCTGAAGAGGCAGCTTCACAAAGGAAGGGTTTCTCCCACCCCACAACAGGGAAAGTGCAGCAGGAGGGGCATGAGGCATCCGGGTCACACTGCATCCACAGTCAGGAAGCAGAGAGTTGAATGCTGGGATTCAGCTGGCTTCCCCCCTCCCTTTTTTTTTTAATACACAAAGCCAGTGCCAAATGGACAATGCTCAGCATGTTGCCTGCTCCCTTGGGCCCCAGTTACAGCAGACTGGGGGCTGACCCTGAGGAAACGCTCTCCTAGGTGAACGGTGCAGGGCTGGCAGCTTCTTGGTAGCACTGTGAGTTAAGCTCTCTCCCTCACAACTTTCCTTCTCTCCCTTGGTTGGTAGGCTCTTGCCTTCAGGGCTTTTCTCAGTTCTCATCCTATATCCCTTTAGTGTGCTAATCTCTCCAACAATCAACAATCATGGGAGCAACTTTAAATGTTCACACGCTGTTCTGTGACAAACTTTATCTTCCCACCTTTCTGTTCCATTTGCTACCCCGATTCTCTGCAAATCTAAGTAAAAGCAGTCAGCTTTACCCTTGTCACAACACATAGCCAGCCTGTCTTAACTATTCCTCTGCCAAATAAAGCCTTGCATTGCTTTTGAGTCCAGATCAATCAAGTTGTTAGGGCATGGGCATAACACAATCAGATTCTTTGCCAGAATGTAACATGAATGGCTTCTAATCTAATTCCCAATAGAGTCTACGGTCCCCTCTGAAATGTCATGAGCCCACAACTTTTTGGCTTTCTGCTTTTCCAAAACTCCGACTAGAATGGACCACTAAGCTCTATACACATTATTCTAGGGCTTTTCTAGCCTGAAACTTCAAACTCTCCTACCTGGGTTCTGCAACGGCTTCCAATGGCCTAAGAGCCACCCGGTTGGGCTTTAGCCGCAATGACCCCACTTCTGGGATGAATTTTTTTGTAGTAGCTACTTTTCTCATGGCTATGGCAAAAATACCTCAGAAAAGCAAGGTAAGAAGAGTCTGTTTGGGCCACAGTTTGAGGGTATGGTCCTTCGTATCAAGGAGGGAACGACATTAGAGGATGGCTCGTCACACAACATCTACGGCGCGAAGAAGCAGAGAGAGCAACACCGATGTGGGGCATTTATATAAATACTTGTTCTTTTTCATTCAATCCAAGAGCCGGGGCCGTGGGATGATGCTGATCACATTCAGAGTGGATCTTCCCTCTATAGTTAAGCCTTTCTGGAAAGAGCCTCTTAGACACACCCAAAGGTCTGTTTCCATGGGGATTCTAAATCTAGTTGACAAGGAACATTAATCACCACAGCTTAATTAAAAACAATGCTGTTTGATACCATCAATCAATCAATCGATCAGTCAACCAATCAACCCTCCATATATCTATATGTCCTCATTAACCACTCAAGATTTCTAGACTCATGTCTTCTCTGTCACCAGCACCTCCCTAACCCTTGTGACAATGGCAGTCGACTCTCAAATGCCTTCCATGAGAACACTTTAAGGTACTAATAACATCATTATGCTTTTATTAAGTTGTTTTTTAAAATATTTAAATGTCACTAGGAAATCAAATGCTTAAACACCAATTGTTTGATAGTTGACATGTGTTAATAGACAATTTCATCCTCATTATGCAAAAACTTTTGGGGGAAATCAGAGGAGCTGCATGTGAAAAATGTTACAAAATGACACCCTCTGCAATTGGCGCATAGTCCTGGAGCTGAGAAGGAAAGGATACAAGTAGCAGCCATTTTGAACACATGGGCTGCTCCAAAAAAAGTTCTTTAGTTACAGTGGGAGGCAGTTGTTACCATTTAGGTAACCGAGACATTTGGATAGGAAAGCCAGAGATACATGGCTGGACAAGCCAACTGAACACATTTGGTTCTAGAAGTCGGAGCAGTCACTGCTAGCTACTGGCCTGGACATCAAGTTAGTCTGATACAATTCTAACTTTAGCCTCAGAATTTTGTGATCAAAATCCTATTATCAGATGCTAAAAAGAGGACGATTGGGAGTTCAAGGATATCCTTGGCTACCCAGTGAGTTTAAGGGCAGCCTGGGCTACATGAGACCTTGTCAACAATAGAAAGTAGGGAGGGAGGAGAAAATACATATAAAGCAGGATTTCAAAATCAGGCATTGTACTTGCCAAATAGGGTGAAATGACTCAGAACACATCCACATTAAATACTGTTATTACCTGTATGTTGTCTTTATTGGTAAGAGGTTTTCCAGAGTCAAATGATTGAGTCACCTGTCAAAAATACAAAATATTAATAGCAGAACCCATATTTATTTCAGCATTCTTTTAAATGGAACTATTAATGTATCCTAAAATCATTTAAACACCATTTTGTTGTCAAAGTAATACATGATCTTGTCAGAAATATTAATATAAAAAAACCCTAAAACTTGTATATAAGTCAACTTCTTTTAGGCACTAAGCATCAGTATTCTGCCTTTCCTGTCCTTCTCTTGCTGAATATTTTTAAAGTTATATACTCACTTCTATTCCATTTTCACCAACAATTCCCTAATTTTATTCCTACAAAACTGAGTTACTTGCAAACCTCAGTCCAGAAGGCGCCAATGAATATAGTATAAGGACTAAACTTCTTTGCCATAGTGTGCTACATAATGGGGCCATTCTCCATCCTCACATCACCAACCAGCCTTTGGTCAAATATTACTGGTGGACATTTCGCCTACATCTTGATTATTGCCTTTGGACTGAATCTTAGAAGGAGTTCTGGGTCAGAAGACAAGGGTATGTTGAGGAAATGAGAGCAGCCGGTTCCGTTTCCAAGCCCACCCACACCACAGGACCACGCTTCCCATGGCCTCAAGCAACATTCTCCCCTCTAAAACTGTGCCGTTAAAAAAAAAATGTGCCTTATTGAGGAGAACGTGAACAGTTATTAAGAATGACTCGTCCTTTCTGTATGGGAATCTTGTGTTTGTGGTTGGCTCTAATTGTTCTAGCTCAAGGGAAACAGTTATTCCCACAGGAAAATGTAGTATAATGGAGCAGAACGTGTCTCTTTTCACCCTGACCGTCCTTTTGAAAAGATGGACCAACGTAGGAGACAAAACTGACCCGTCTCTCCTACCTCCACAGTCTCCAGGAAGTATGCTACAGCTTCCAGGGATAGACAAGCCACTTATACTCTGGTGGTGTCCTAGCTCAAGATCCCATTATCTCTTGGCCTGAGGACATTCTGTGGCCCTAAGAACATTCAGAAGAACGCAGCAACTCAGGGCATTAATGTCCCGCCAGTCTGAGGAGCCCAGGGGAGTGAAATTTTCACTAATGCTCTTGAACCATTTTCCTCCTGTTGCTGTGGGCTGCTCCTTCTTACTCAGCATACATTCTGAAATCTCCTGCTCATCCCCAAATCCTTCTCTCTAGATGCCCAAGCCAAAATACCTTAACTTTGATTGCCAACCAACACCAGTACTGCAGAATTCCCCTTCTGAAGGTACTCTTTATTATCTAGGAGACGCTGAAAAACTAATGACTCAAAAAAAGGGAAGTCTCCCTTGATATAAATGATGGGACTTTATAATAGGGCTTTAGTTAGTGACAAGAGGGGAATCTTGATACAAACATATGGTAAAATATAGAACTTTTTAAAGCGCTTTGAAGAGTCAAACTGTAATCTATAAGGTTTTTTTCAGCTACTTCCTTTGCAAGTGAAACCAAATTCATTAAACCCTTCTTTAAATAACTGGCCCGCAGCCTAATAACATTGGCACCTATTTTAATTATAAACCCTGAAAGCATTTTCTCTTTTAATTACACTTTTAAATCCCCAATTGAAGGTGGAAAGCTGCAAATTAACTCTGAGAATACAAAATCTGAAGTCAGACTCCACCGGGAGATGATTCACCTACACATTTATCTTATGAAAGTTCCTGGAGAAAAATGAAGTTTGGGATGCTCATGTCAAAAATGGTTCCTGAATTCTTTGCTGTTGTCTGTTTTCTTGACGGAAATGGCCATTGAAAACTCTTGTTTCTCAACCCATGCACATGGTTTCTCTGTCCATCTTTTCTTCCAGGACTGTACACTTAGATGGCCCTAAATTCATTTCCTTCAGCTCCTGTTTTCTGTTGTCTGCCTCAGTTCCCAGATTATTTCAAGTCAGCATCCACTCATCCTGTGTCTTAGCTAGTGTTTTAGTTATTATGATGAGACACCATGATGACCAAAAGCAATTTGGGGAAGAAAGGGTTTGTTTGCCTTAATTTCCACAGCATGATTGATCAACAAAGGAAGTCAGGACAGGAACTCAAACAGGCCAAGAATCTGGAGGCAGGAGCTAATACAGAAGTCATGGAGGAATGCTGCTTACTGGCTTGCTCTCGTGGTTTGCTCAGCCTTCCTTCACATAGAACCCAGGACCACCAATCCAAATGGTCTTGGCCCTCCTGCATCAATCACCAAGAAAATGTTCTACAGGCTTGCCCGTGGCCTGCTCTCACAGATATATTTTCTCAGCTGGATCTTCCTCTTTTCCGACAACTCTAGCGTGTAGCACATTGACATGAAACTAGTCAGTACAGACTCTTATTTTAAACCTCGGGGTTAAAACTCCCAACTTCACATATGCAACCCCAACTGGTCCCCTGAATTCTAGACATTGCTACTCTATACTGTGGATGCTACCCACCTAGCTGTCTGTGGATCTCATACGTAGCTTGTTCAGCTCCTCCTCCACAGTTTATGAAAACTACCTGCCAACTGCTCAGACTGAACACTCTGTAGTCATCCTTGACTTGTGCTCTTACAATTCCACCTCCAAACACCAGTCTAATGCTGCCAGCTCTTCCCTCACAATCTACACAGCAGTAGACTGCTGCTCCCTCCCCTCCACGACCTTCACCCCGATAATCACTGTGTCATGATCACGTTACCTGGTCCCTGAGTCCTTCCCTCCTTCCCTCCTCCTCTTTCCTACATCCTCACTGGGCCTCCCTGGGCCTCCCCAATGATATCTCACAAGCATCTTCCCCAAGGCCTTTGTCATACGATGATTTGTGCCTGGAAGGTCATTCCCCCAGATCCCTGCATGGTTCACGTCCTTCACAAGTTGCTGATGAGAAAAACCTTCCCAATAATGAGACAGCAGCCCACCACCCAGGTCAAGCTTCTCCCCCTCATCTCTGTTGGGACTGTGCTCACAGAACATTGCCACTTGTCACAGAGATTTGTCTTCCGTGTTTACAATCTGCCCTCCCCACAAGAAAGCAAGCTCCAGGGAAGCAGTAGCTTCACGAAAGCTTTCACTCCATGCCCAGAACACTCAAGAAACAGTCTGAAACTATTGAACTATAATTTTAATACCAAAAGACAGGTTGTTTATAATAAGAAAATACTTATTGCTCGACTGGGAGGCAAGCAAGAAAGTAGTACTAACTTCATCTAGACAAGAGGATAAATTCATTTACAGCACCGGAAAGGGATGAAGAGCCAAATTACTTCCTTCCTGATAGGCAGTGTGCTGGGTAATTTTATGTCAGCTTGGCATAAGCTGGGGTCATCAGAGAGAAGGGATCCTCAGTTGAGAAAATGCCTCTAAAAGTTGTGGGTAAACCTGTACAGTATTTCCTTAGTTACTGATTGACATGGGAGGGCCCAGTCCTTTGTGGATGGTGCCACCCCTGAATTAGTGGTCCTGGGTTCTATAAGAAAGCCATGGAGAGCAAGCCAGTAAGCAGCACTCCTCCATGGCCTCTGCATCAGCTCCTGCCTCCAGTTCCTGCCTTGTTTGAGTTCCTGTCCAGCCTTTCTCCAGTGACTAACTATGATGTGGTAGAGTAAGCCAAATAAACCCTTTTCTCCCCAAGTTGCTTTTGGTCAAGGTGTTTCATCACAGCAATAGTAACCCTAACTAGGAGAGGTAGGTAATTCATAGACAGCTAGGCAGGTATACATATATATACACCATATACACTATATATAATATATACATATATAAGTAGATATACAAATATGCATATATACATATGTATTCATATTGTTTAATCAAAATCCCTAGTAAGATATTTTGTACATAACTTCACAGTTTCATGAAGCCCAGGCTGGCTTCACATTTGCCAAGGATGACCTTAAATGTACCGGGATTATAGGTATGTACAACCACACTCAGTTTTTATTTTGTCATTTTTTTTACAAAAAACTTCAGAGTGGAAGATTGAACCCAGAGCTTTATGTATCCTGGGCAGTCAACTGAACTCCCTCCCCAGTCTCACAATCACCCTCGTGTTTCCAGTGTTCCAGATCCACCCCAGGTCCTCACACGTGCTAAAAGAGCTATTCTGCTATAGTGTTATGTCCCTAGCCTCCATTATAATAAATAATAACACTGTAGCAGTTGTATGGAATATGAGCAGAGACAACCCATACATGTGATGCCAGCTTATATGGGTGATTCTCAAAACTTCAGTTTGTCGATTCTTTTAGGCCCTCTAAATTTGAGTCCAGCTTCTTCCTACGTGTGTCTGTCAGTCTCACGCTCACACGTGTGTGAGGGATGCATACACATGTGTGTAGCATGTGTCTGTATGTGCACATCAGGATGCCAGTCATCTTCCTCTATTGTGTATTTCTTTGAGACAGGGCCTCTTACCAACTTAGAGGACTTCCGGTAGGCTGGCTGGCTAACGTGCTCTTGGGGTCCAAGGCTGGGGATACAGGCACATGCGGCCATGCCTAGGGTTTTATGCTGGTGTGGCAATTTGAACTCTGGGCCTCATGATTGCCGAACAAGTGCTCTTCCCCACCGAACCATCTTCCTAGCTCCTCAGTAGATTTCTTAATTTTTTAAATGTATGAACTGATTATAAATAATTTTTTCATATACTATATTCTGAACACGGTTTTCCTTCCTCCATCTCTTCCTAGATTGTTCCCACCTTTCTAGCCAACCAATTCCATGCTCCCCCCTCTTTAGAGGACAAACTTGCTTTATTGCTAGTTTTCTGTTTTAAATGTATATGTTCAAGTGATGAAATTGCTACTTATAATGAAATCAAAATTCTAATCAGCATTCGCCTAAAGCAAGGTCACCCAGTGAGTCCCAGATCACCAGGAAAACCAAAGCAGAAGGAAATAACAACTCACTCTGATTTAATTTATGATCTCGCTGTAAACTCAGTTCTCATCTTCAAGGATGCTTCAATTAGCCAGTTTACAAATACAAATTAAGCAACCCAGGTAAAACTATCTTCTAAAATCAAAATAGATTATGCAAAATCTTCTCTCAGAGAAATCACAGAACACCGAACGGAGAGAGAGAGAGCGCACAGGGGCCATACCGGGCTGGCATTCACAAAGCCCTGGACTTCTTCCCCAGGTCCAAGAAGAAGAGGAGAACAGGGTAAGAAGGAACAGGGGAGAAGGTACATACATTAAAAATATCCAAATAATATATATGGACAGGTCACCTTGATGAAAAACATTTAACGAACGTGATAAGATTAGACCTACAAATCTGGGCTATGTGGGCAGATGTGCCTAAAGAGACCATCGAGAGACCTATAATAAAAAGCAGCATGTGGTAGGCACGGGCCAGGATTCCACTGCCATAACCTTCTCCAGAACCACATGCCCTTCCCACCCAGGCCCTTTCCACTCCAGATAAATGAAACTTGATTTTTCTGTAACTAGACTTAGCAGCCCGGTCCGGAGCACTGGAGACTTGTGAACACACTTCTGTGGGAATGTTCCCTAGGCTTCAGGAATGCAGCCTCCAGAGATTTTAAACACGTATCTATAGCTTTGAATCAGGTGGGGAGGTTACCTTAACTTTGGCTGTAGCTTTATAGCCAGCAGGGATGGCGCATGGCATGTTTTTTCCATGAAAAATCTGGGATAACTCATAAAAGGCTTCAGAAAAGAAGCCTAAATCTATAAGGATTTCAGTCTATAAAAGAAAGAAGAAAGATTTGATATTAGTTTCTTTTGCTTGCAAAATACAGATTCGAGGGAAAATGCATCAGGTTCTAAGACCTGAAATGGCAGCTTAATGATGGTAGTGTGTAACGAATCAAAGTTCACTGATGAGTGGGTGAACACGAGTACTTACCAATGTGCTTGTGAAAATGCCTGTCTCCAAGTGCATTGGACCACAAAGCAAACAGCAGGGGGCATTCAGAACAACAGGCTCTTATCAGCTGCTGCTTACTTCATCAGAGGCAGACACAAAAGTATAACAGCCACGAAGAAGTTTTAAAAATTAAGTCAACTTATTATCTCTTTGTTCCCATGGTTCCCATGGGAACCTGGGGAAAAAAACAAAGTAAGAATAATCCCGATGTTCTTGAACCCTCTGAGGGAAGTTAGACAAAAGCACAGTGTGTCAACATAGAGACAACTATTAATTTTCTTATCTTTTAATTAAGTGTCAACTTTAAAGGCATATGATTAACAATTTTAACTGGTTGATAGCTATACATTCCACGTTCAAATGAACTAAATCAGGAAATTAAAGGAAGGGAAGTTGGCATTCAACATGTTTATTGACATGCCCACATGAAGGTTAGGGTCCCCTGAGATTCGTAATTAACCAAATGTAAGAGACATGTGCAGGTCTTGCATAGTAAGAGATGCCTTAAAAGGCCGGGTGGTGGTAGGCACACCTTTAATCCCAGCACTGGGGAGGCAAAGATAGGCGGATCTCTGTGAATTCGAGGCCAGCCTGGTTTATGGAGTGAGTTCCAGTACAGGCAGAGCTACACAGAAGCCCTGTCTCAAAAAAAAAAAAAAACAGAGAGAGAGAGAGAGAGAGAGAGAGAGAGAGAGAGAGAGAGAGAGAGAGAGGAGAGGGACTTAGAGGTGTTGACAAAATTCTGCTTTCAAAAGTGGGGTCTTGGGAAATTTCAATGAGGAAGGATCATTGAAGAGAAGAGTTGGAAATCATGGAAAGGAGAGAGAAGGCATGCGGAGAGGACCCTGAGCACAAAGACCATGGGTTCTGTGCAGCTGGAGACAGAGGGGGGCAGTGGAGAGAGTCAGGAAGTCGGCACAGATGGTGGCCAAACACAGAGAGCCTGTAGACCCCAGTGAGCTCTCTTTTTACTCAGTGAACAAAAGTTACTAGATTGAAAGCATGACAGAGTTTCAAGCCAGTCCTCATCAGACTGAGACAAAGGGCTGTGGGTTTATCTCAGAGTTCAGAAAGTTCTCACTACCATATGCAGGGCCTCAGGTCCAATGTCAGCAGGGAAAATAAATTATAGAGACTTTGAACCAGAAAGGACCCTTACATGATTTATGCTTTGAAAATGTTCAAGTGATTTTGTGGAGGGCAAGGGTACAAATGATGGACACAGAGAATAAAGCACAAAATTGAATGTATACTCAACACACACATACACACACTCACACAGAAAAAAGACAAATCAATTTATCTTCAGCCTGCCAATACACCTTAGTTTCTGTTCTCCTTTTCATCCTTGGTTTAGGAACTTCAAGAGTGGAAAAACAAACAAACAAACAAAACTTTGAGGAAATAAAAAAGGCAAGTTAGGGGAAGTTGGTGGTAAAAATAACATGAAAATAAAACATAACATCCCAGAAGGCTGTTTTACTGGGAAAGAGAAAATCACTTGTCTATTGAGCTGTGTATTGCAGTTTTTGCTCAAGAGATGGTTGTCTCTGTACTTGCCGTACCACCCTGCTGCCATCAAACATCAAAGCAAGCACTTATAGAGCTACATGAATGCTTCTGGACCCTAGGTAGCCATTACTTCCACTGACGCCTGGAGGAAAGTTCTCCTGCAGACCTCTGTGTGCCCACACACTGTACCAAAACATCAACCAAGGCTGCCTCTCACTTCATCGTATCACTCTGAGGCAACGGCGACCTGCGCTGCGGACACAAGCCAGAGGGCAATGAGAGCCAGCCCATCAACCAAACTTTTATGTGCCTTCTGAAGCAGCAGTACCCTCCCTGGGAATGTTTGAGATGTTGAGAATAAATCTTTAATAGGGTTAGCAGGCCTACAGTGAAGCAGGTCTTACTATGTTCTCTGGAAGACTTCTGGACTCTAGAAACTTCACTGTAAGATCTATCTATCACAGACTGGTTAGTAAGAGAGCATCGTTGCTTGGTGTTTCCCAACCCCTGGTGTTTCTCTTTCACTTACTAACCCCAGTTACTTCAGGAAGGTCACACAAGTTCTGTTCACACAAACTGTCACGTTTTTTTTTTTTTTTTTTTTTTTGGTTTCTCGAGACAGGATTTCTCTGTAGCTTTGGAGCCTGTCCTGGAGCTAGCTCTTATAGACCAGGCTGGTCTTGAACTCACAGAGATCCGCCTGCCTCTGCCTCCTGAGTGCTGGGATTAACGGCGTGCGCCACCACTGCCCGGCTTCAAACTGTCACTTTTCTCTCTGTGGGATCTATCTTTTTTCCTTGCATTTGTTAAGATCCCCCAAACCAGTTTTCAACCTTACTATGCCAATAAGTTCTGCTGAGCAGTGTACCAGATCTGCTGATATCATTCTCCTGACTCCCATTCTATAACGAATATCGCTCTTAACCAAAGCTCCAAATAGAGAACATAGTTCGTCACTGGCTTCAAAGATTCTCTATGACAAAATCATGACCAAAGAACAAAGAATTCTGTCTTTGAAGTTGGTGAACTATGAGTTTGTTGAGGTTATTTACAGGCTCATGGGAGACTCAAAGGCAATTATACTGCCAGAAAGTACCCTGGGCAACCTATGGGCAGTTACACCACCAAAGAATCCACCAGCAGCATGGACAACTCACAAAAAGCTACTTTACCAAAGAGTCCCAACCCAGCTAATTGTTTATCGATAATATTATCTAGAAGAGGGAGATGGTCTTGTGAGTCTGTGAGTCTCAAGAACCTCTGTATTTCTCCAGTGAGAGAATGTTAATAGGCCTGTTCTTGGTTCTTGAGGGTCTTCTGTTCTGATCCAAGACAGCAGCGGTCACATACAGCCTGAGGGAAACAGCTAGGCAGCATCGCTCTCTGGTTTCCCTTCTGCCATCTTCTGCTCAAAACTTCCATGCCAACAGCACAAAACCACTTCCTTCCCTTAAACAACTCCAAACTTCCTCGCCGCTACATCTTTCCAAGAATCTCCTCTTTCCCACTCATCTAGCTGTATAATTTCCAAACCTAAATTCTACACATTGAGTGAAACCCTCACACCTCAAAGCCATCTGTTTCTTGTTCAAACTTGCGGGAACGATTCTCACCACACTCACGTGCGGTAATTAAGGAACAGGTGCATATGTTTCCAACATGCACATCCTATCTTAAAGAGCATCCTATCTCTCTTCCCAGCTTCCGTGTCCTTATAATCAAAGACTGTGGGTTCCATGTCTTGGACTTAAGTTACTAAGTTGAGTTAAATAAGAGGTATCTAGTAAATCTTTTCAAAATATTATTTATTTACTGGGGGGGCTTCAGGGATGAAAGTGAGGACAACTTGCAGGAATCCATTTCTCTACTATGTGGGTTCTCAGGGCTCACACTCTGGAATATGTGTGCAGTGAACACACACAAGGACAGTGAGCACTTGACAAATCCTACAAATTCAAAGTTCAACCTAAAAATCAACTAGTGAATATCAAATATGTAAACCTGTTACCCAAGATAATACGGGGAATTGAAAGATGAATAAGATACAGAGCCTAGCCTTAAGAATGTTGCAGTCTCAATAACAGAGGGAGGATGGGTTTTTAAAATGTGCTAGTGAACTTCAAAAGCAAGATAATCCAGGAGTCAGTAGTTCAGATGGAAAGCCAGACATTTTCAGGGACCACATAAATATTTATGAAGTCCATAAAGATTTATTTAGAAATAGAAAGCAAAGGACTATTCTCCAAGGCCCCAAAGATACGGACACGGAGATATGGGTTACAGAGAAGTCCAGTTTCTCCTCACTGGAAAACAGGAAGGATTTGGGGGAGAAAGGTAGGGAGTTTTAAGGAGAGGGGAAAGTGATAAGCTGGAGCAATGTCCCTGAGTGCTGTGTGGAGCTGAGCTCTGTGAAGCTGAGCTGGAGCAATGTCCTAGAGAGTGTTCTAGATCGTCTCTTCTGACCACAGGATCTGGCACGCATCTCTTGCCCCATCTGCCTCTCTAGTGACGCCTTGAGGATACAGTGAGTGGTGGGAGGATTTACATCGTGGATGACACTGCAAAGGTATAAATCAGCTTTAAAACAATCATTTTATTATCTTACGTGTGGGGTGTGTGTGTGTGTGTGTGTGTGTGTGTGTGTGTGTGTGTGTGTGTGTGTACCACATGCATGCCTGGTGCCTGAGGCAGCCAGAAGAGGAAGATACCAGATCTCTTGGGACTGGAGTTATTGACAGTAGTGAGCCACCACGTGGGTGATGGGAATCAAACCCAGGTCCTCTGGAAGAGCAATCGGTGTTCTTAACCATTGAGCCATCTCTCCAGCCCCTAAACTGGCTTTTCGAATGATCCCTTTGTGAAGCATTTATTAGCATGAAAACGATTATGTCACTGCATGAGAAAAAACATGCAAAACAATGGCCAAGAAATCATTTAAGCGCAAGAATGACACTCTATTTAAAATGCTTTTTCTTCACTTAAATCCCTGCTTTCAGAGTGTTCGTTAAAGAAAGCAATAGAAACAAAGGCCTTAGTGAGTATGGTCTGTGCTCACATGTTAAGTGTGTGTGTGTGTGTGTGTGTGAGAGAGAGAGAGAGAGAGAGAGAGAGAGAGAGAGAGAGAGAGAGAGAGAGAAAGAGGGGGAAGAGAAGGAGGGAGAGAGAGAGGGAAAGGTTGCATTCCACATTAACGCTCAGGAGGTACAGAATAAGGAACACTGCAGGACATCGAAATGATTGAAATGATCCAGGTACAGAAAAAAAAAAAAATAACCCAAGAGGCAAACACCCAACACGGGCGACTGGGGAAGAAGGCAAGGACCTCCAAGATCTTAGGGTCCCCACGCTATGTCGAGGTCAGGCTGAGAGCCTGTGAGTCTCTAAAGCACAGAAAACAACTGAGGCCTAGGTTGTGGACAGATCTTGTTAAATCAGTTATCAGAACAAAGAAACACCGTATACCATGACGTACACAGCAAGGCCTTAGGAATTGAGCTTCAGAAACCAAAACACTGCTCAACACCAGGAAGCCAGTCTCTCAGTAGGGAATTCCAGGCTGCCTGGTGTGCTGGGTGAGTCTTGTTCCCAAGTGTAGCTGTTCCTTCTTTACTAGGCCCAAGCACAACACTGGCTAAAGCAGAGGTTCTCAACCTGTGGGTCGCTCCCCCCTTGGGATTGAATGAATCTTTCAGAGGGGTCACCTAAGACTATGGGGAAACACAGATATTTATATTAAAATTAACAATAGTAGCAAAATTACAGTTATGAAGTAGCAACGAAATAATTTTATGGTTGGGGTTCACCACAACATGTGAAACTGTTTTTAAAGTTTTTAACTGATTTTAGAACCACTGCCCTAAAGCTTCCTAAACGACCATCCCTTACACTTTATTACATTGGTGGGTGCTATGTTTACGGCATTTCTCGCTGATATGACCAAATAACTGACAGGAAACAACGTAAGTGGGGAAGGGATGACTCTGGCTGGTGGTTTGAGAGGATGCAGTCCATCCTGTCAGAGAGGATACAGGGGTAGAAGGTTCCATGCAGTAGGGCTGTGAGCAGGTCACTGGGTGCAGGTGCTGGGTATGGGTGCTGGGTGCAGGTGCTGGGTATGGGTGCTGGGTGCGGGTGCTGACCGAAGAGCAGACATATTAGGCGGGAGCCAGGGCATGTTGTAAGGTGCACACCCAGAGGCCTACTGCCTCTGCCTCACATCCTGAAGGTTTCACAAGCTCCCAAACCATCACCACCAGCTGTGGGCTGTCTTCCAACACAAGGACCTGGGGACGTACTGCAGTCAACCTGTGGCTAGTATATTACTTTTAAAAGATTTCTTAAATAGTTAAAAATTTTATATGGGGTGGGGGTGTGTGTGCACGCATGCATGCGTACATGCATGCATGCCTATATGAGTTTGTGTACAGCACATACATCCAAGAGAACACAGAAGCCAGAAGAGGTGGCTGGATTTCCTAGAACTGGAGTTACAGAGTGTATATGCTGTTGTGTGGGTGCTGAGAACTGAGCTTGTGTTCCCTGAAGGTCGGAAAGTGCTCTGAGCCACTGAATCAACTTCATTGCTTGCATATGTTTTAATTTATAAATATGTATCTATGCATGGAAGCCAGAAGAGGACATCATCGACCCTCTGAGGCTGGAGCTACAGTGGGTTGTGAGCTGCCCAAGGTGGGGGCAGGGAACTGCAGTTAGGTTCTCTGGGAGAGCTGTCTGTGTGATGCGGGGTCATTGTCCCAGTCCCAAACTGCACTATTTTTATATCAGTATGATGCCATGTCATTGACAGCTTATTTATAAGAATTAGAATCAAGTTCATGCAAAACAGTATCCTTAAAAGACAAAGACTGTCAAAGGTATTAACAGCCTGTAGCATACCTTGAGGATTCTTGCTTCTAGATTTCTGACAATGTCTTGGCAAATTACAGTCACAAAATATTGGTACAATGCAAGGAGAGGCAGAACCTACCAGGAGAAAAAAGACTTTCTTTAAGATATCACTCATCAATGTAATAGACTGGCAATCAAATTTTGTTGAACATTAACCGTAGGATACATTACACGAAGTATCACATTTCTACATTAGCAGAATAAACACTTTATACAATGAATACGGTCTACCCAGTCATATCAGTTACCCTTCTTATTAATGTGCTAAAATCCCTGACAAAAGCAACTGAAGAGAGGACAGGCTTATCGCAGCCAAGAGGACCGGCCATCCTGGAGGGGAAGGTGTGGTAGCAGGAGCAGGAGGCAGCGGGTCCCCACTGCAGCCTGAGTCAAGACGCAGAGAGACAAACGCTGACGCCCACTCAGCCTGCATTCTTTTTCATTTACTTAGTTGCTCCGGTCCGTGGAACAATACCACCCATATTTAAGGTGAGTATCTCTATTTCAATCACTCTCTTCTGGAAAGTCTCTCACAGATATGCCTAGAGGTTTGCTTGCATGGTGATTCCTGATCCCATCAAGTTGGCAATCAATATTAGCCATGGCATTAGCTTCTTAATTTTACTGGACCTCGTACAAGCTATCAGAAACTTAGACTTCCAAGTTTAGACATCATGCCATTTGTGACCCCAAAGCAAGGGGTCACATCTCTAAGTACACAGAAGTTCAAGTACAATTAACTATCTTCCTTAAGAGTAATAACAGCGTAAGTATGTGAGGACTATCTGAAATATCCCAGCAAACATGCTATCAAAAACTGCAGAGCTTCAGCCAAAGGACTTATATTCATGTCCTCTAACTAGATCCAATTTATTCACATCAGCATCACCAGCAAGGTCTTCAGTTGGGATCTTTCCATGGCAATGTATAGTGGGTCTCATATATTAGATGGGACACCGCTGAATGAGAACGAAATTCTGACTACTCACAGCCTTTAGCGAGCACGGAGTCTATTGACTAAACCCAGGCTCTCTCCCCTCATTGTATTTTTCTTGTCCTAGAGTTAAAGCCACAGCCCAGTTATTCTTGAAGTCTTGCAGATATGTGAGTGGCCACAGACTACCAGCATCCTTCTTGACTGTGCCACTACCCATCAAAGCAGGGGATGGCCTTGCCTAGATATTGGAACAGCTCCAAATCACAATGCAAACCAGAAGTATATTCCTGCATGTGCTCTTTGCATGCCAAAGGGTGAGATCCCACGATTATTTTACCTTCTCTAGACTGAGGATCGAACCAAGGGCCTTGTTTATTTTAGGCAAGAACCCCACCACTGCACTATATCTCCAGATGCCTCTGACTTTCATTGTTTATTTTGAGATGTGTCTTCCAAAGCTGGTTAGTGTTTAACTTGCCAACTAGCCGAGGCAGGTCTTGAACTTCTGACCCTCCAGTCTTAGCCTCCTGAGTAGCTGGGATCATAGGCCTGAGGCAGCAGATCCAGATGAGTCAAATTATTGTCTCAGAGCAAATTTTGTATTGGAGATGTCTAATTTGCCATGAGACTTCTTCTTGAGGTTAATGTAACACAAAACAGAAATTGCTTGCTGCTTCTGTCTGGTTGGGGGACATCTAACGGCAGGTCAGTTAGAAGCTCCAACCAGCAATCACTTTTGCAAAAGATTGAAATTGGTTTTAAATGACTTTGAACATAATACACTTTTCTACAATTATGCACCGCAAATGTCAAACAAAACCTTTCCAGCAATTAATGCAGCACAAAACACCAAGAGCAATTACCTTTGAGATTTAGTTTCTTTTCTTTAATGAGAAATAAAAACACACTATTTTATTGCTGCAGTTGCTCAATTATTCAGAAAAAAATCTCAATTCCTGAGGCTTTAGGGGAAAAAAGTCTCATTTCTTTTCAAACACAGTGATACATATTATATATGAATATGGAGAGGCAGCTAGGGGTTCCCCATGGGAGGGAAGCATATCCTAATCCAGAAGTAACTGCGCTACAGGAGACCGGGTATTATTTGATTAGCTTTTTGTTTTTTTAGTAAACAACTCCTTGCCAAATCTTCCCAGTGCTGAAAGCATTTATCACCCTCTAAATTTTACTACAAAGTTTTATAATTTCCCAACTTATATCCAAGCCAATAAATATTTTTAATATAGGAAGAGACTTGAGTTCAGAAGAACAAGGATACCATGAGAATAGAAAAAAAAAACTGTACATGAAAAAAGTTGTTGAAGAGGTGAAAGAAGCAGAAAGGGAGAAAGAATTGCTACCAAAAGCAAATGAGAGAAGGAGGAGTAGAGACTTAAAAAAGAGACAGGTGAGCACACAAAGAACACAAAGAAGAGATGAGGCAGGGAAAACAGAAAAGGCCAGGGTCTAGGGCACAGTCATCTCTTTTTAAGTGCATTCAACTTTGAATTTGTGATAGACACTTTGATTTCTTTCGCACAAAGGGGAAAGATGGGCTGTATCACGCTTTGCGACTCTGGAAACAGTGAGGAATGACTGCCTTTTATCTCACAGTTGGGGTTTGCTGCTCTTGGATGCATCTATGGCAGGGGAGAGAGAGGATGCCATTGAGGATGAACCCATCTCGAGGCTGGGATGTTGACAGGAACTGTGCCTGAACTCAGTGAGTCTTAAACGCCCTCGATTCCTGCTCGACATCAACGATGCCATCTAGTTGAGCTCACCAAATGCCTCAGGGGAAAGAAGAGTGAAGGAAAAGAGTGCAGAAGACAACAAACATCAAATAGACAGGGAATTAAATAAAAACATCAGAGAGAGACCACGAACTGATACAGTTCTAGAAGTACGGGGAAGAACCCTTTGCGGCAGAACTGACCAAATGCACATGAGCGAGTCTTGGAAAGTAAACGGTAAATTAGGAAATATATCAAATATATCGCAGTGAATTAAGAGGTAGGGGAGTAGGACACATGTGATACAAAGTCAAAGGGGGACGATTCGGGGTAAAAGAGTTTAAAGCTGGTAAGGAGAAGAGAGAGAGAAATTGGGGAGGTGAGGAGGAGGGCCAAATAAAACTAAGGTTGGGTGAAACATCCATAAGAAAATATGACACTTAGTAAACGAATTTAAAAAGTAATAATGATTTTTAATGGATGTAGCCTGTGTGGGAAGATAAAGCCGGTCCAGAAGCCATAGGTTATAAATGGCAGTCCCGGTGCAGGGGAAGGCTGCCCACCCAGGAGTCCACAGAGCACTCCCTGTGGCTCCCAAAGCAGTACAGGCAGTTTTCACCGCAGTTGGTTGCCCACCAGGACTAGATAGGAGACCCTATTGATTAAGGTACTATATGTTGTGGTCATAGCAACAGAGAAAGCGAGCTGGAAGTAAAATGGAAGCTTCCTCCCTGCTGGCTAACCCTTGCAGTACCAGAAGTTGCTAGGCCAGAGGCTGGGTGAGAACTGTCAACAGTCTTACTCAGCTACAGACTGTATGCTACACAACTGACCCACCATAGAAGACATGTCTGGTGATGCAATAGTGGCAACTCTGTCATAGGGGTGGCCAACCACTTTCTGCTCAGAATTGAGACCTGTTCCGCAGGAAGGAATTCACATCTGATATTCAAAACCTAATAAAAAGCCTGAGGGGTAGAAGCGTAGGCCTGAGTGGGGACGTTCCTTTGGGTTTGCTAAATGGACACAGTGTGCCCATCTAATAAACTTCTAAATAATTATATTCATCCTCATACATTAGTGCTGCTGTCAGCTTCAGTTGGAGAAGCTAGCCTCCTTTTTGCAGAGAGAGAAGGTAACCATGGAGAATTGAGGAAAAGAGACAGCTGAATGCTTAGGCATAAATGGGACATCTGTCTCCAGCAGAGTTCAGAGAACATTAAGGAGGAGAGGGGAGAAAGAATGTAAGAGTCACATGACAGGGTCGAGTGTTATGGAATGCTGTCTCCTAGGCATGGGGTGGCCATGGCACTCAACACGTAGTAGACTACCTGTATAAACCTCACACGACTGAACCAAGCAACATCTTGTCACAGCAAGGGAAGAGATTCATGAGGCCCCACTTCTTCCTGAGGACCTACAGGCTCCTAGGAGTCTGTAATGAGGTCTGGTGCCCTCTTGAAGAAGAGACCTGCTCAGTCATCCTCATCAGCTTAGACCATGAAACCCAGTATGGGTAAGTTCAACAGAACCGCCATATTCAGGCTGCCCATGCATGCTTCAGCATTGCCAGGGCATAAATTTCATTTTCAACTTTTTTTTTCAGGAGTAGGTAGGACAGGAGAGTCTCACAAGGCCCTAAGGATCAAATGATGGTTATAGGCAGGGTGGGAACATTTCCTCCAGTCATGGAAACACTGCTAAGGTTCCCACATGCCTATAAATTACCTCACACCACTGTTCCCTGTAAGCATCCCTAATAAAGCTCATTGAGTCATCAAAAAAAAACCCTGAAAATATAAGGGGGACTTAGCTAGAACGAGAGAGCCCCAGAGAGCCAGGTGTAAGAGGCACTGAAGGGGGAGATGAAAATGACCAAAATAAATTATAAAAACTTCACAACAAAAAACCCATTATTGAATATAAGGTAATTCATGATACTAATAATAGAAAAAGAGATGTCGATTTTACAAATCACTCACAATGAGGTTGTACTTAGCATAGTGCAGCTCACGGATGATGTAGTAGAGACTTGCAACAACACTGCAGATGTCAGCCCTGAATTTATCTGTGAAGAGATCGATGCCTGGAAGGAGCTGGGTGACCTCGTACTGAGCATAGCTGTGTTCAGCTTTGGGATGTGGAAGGGTAGTACGAAGCAGACTCTGGAAAATGAAAAATGGTGAAATAAAGAGCCACGATTTCACCTGTACCAATGAAGCAAACAAGCCCAAAACAGTACATGTACCATCTCCTGAAGGGCCTTGTGTTTGCTCTGTGTACTGCACTTTATAATAAATGGTGTGTAATAATATTATCATCATTCCAAATGCTGTGATCACTCCAGGTGGGCTTTATAAATTCCATTATAATAGTACACTTACTGTTCTCAAAGAAAATATCATTATATTATCATTTGGTGAGACTTGTGTTGGGTGCTTCTGGTGAATTCTGTACGAATATTATCTCAATTCTCAACTAACTTACTCTCAGAACAAAGAACTGCTATTTCACAAATGGTACCATTAAGGCTTAAGTAATTAACTTATATGAGTTTACACATTTAACAATGGAATAAAAAGATTCCAAGTCAATCTGGGCAGTGGTGGCACACACCTTTAATCCCAGCACCCAGGTGGCAGAGACGGGAGGATCTCTGTGAGTTCGAGGCCAGCCTGGTCTACAGAGCGAGTTCCAGGACATCAGGACAGGTTCCAAAGCTACAAGAGAAACTCTGTCTTAAAAAGAAAAAAGAAAAAAAGATTCCAAGTCATGTCTATTTAACTCAAAGCACTATGGCATTTGATTATATCAGGTTGTAGATGAGGGAGATTGTTGTAAGGAGGTCACGCTTGTTCCCCGGCCGCTGACAGCTCAGACACGAAATAACCACACAGAAACTGTATTATTTAAATCACTGCTTGGCCCATTAGCTCTAGCTGCTTATTTGCTAACTCTTACATCTTAATTTAACCCATTTCTAGTAATCTGTGTATCGCCATGTGGCTGTGGCTTACCAGGTAAAGTCCCCAGCATATGTCTCTGGCAGCTCCATGGCTTCTCCCTCATTCCTCTTTCTTTCTCCCAACATTCAGTCTAGTTTTCCCCACCTACCTCTATTCCCTGTGCAGGCCCAAGACAGTTTCTTTATTAACCAATGGTATTCACAGGATACAGAGGGGAATCCCACATCAGGAGATGGTGACATGAAGTCAAACCAGCGTATCTTATGTAACTCATATGACCAGCAGTATACAACATGCAACATGTTAGGAAAACAAGATCTATTTATAAAACTCAATTTTATATTTAGAAGTATTTCTTTGATTATCTCAATATGTAACTATTTGTTGAAGACAAAGCATGTTGAAATTATTTCAATGCATATTATCAAGGAATGGTTTTCAATTGGATCACTTATTAACATTATAAGACATCCAATTTTCAAAGATGAATACAGTTGTTAGAAATTTTTAATTTCTCTTAATTTGCTTTGTCAAACCACATTTAGAATCAACAGGCTCCTTCTCCTCCCTGAGGACTAGCTGCCATTTTGCTGGAAGGTGTCGTGAAAGCTTCCAGGGAGCTAAGCAACCAATATTCCTTCCTAGCTCTGACACTTAAACTACCAGGATGACCAGGCATGGCACAGTGTGCTCAAGGGTGGAGTAGTGGCGTGTGTATCTTGGCAGTAACCAATAGTTCCCTAATTGTACTTAAGTTCCCCTGCTCAACGAGGGGAAAATCAAAATTATGCCTGGTGCTGAAAACCTAGTCAAATATCCAGAGCTGGTGCAGTAACGATCTTAGAGAAGAACCTACTGCTGCCTCGTGAGTAAATCGCTGGAATTCCAACCGTGTTCTGCTCACCCTCACGTCAGGGGGAAGCGCAGCTCTCCTCCCTCATCAAAGAAACTTCTCTCAAAAGACAGAGACCATTACATCAAACCACACCTCGTCGAAATGCAGAGAACGACTGGTCATGGGTGCCAGTGGGTACATCTACAGCACACACCCTGGACACACACATCGAGGAAGAGAGGGGCAGAAGGATTGCAAGAGCCAGAGGACCAGGCACTCCGCTGTGAGACTGAATCCCTAGAAATGGCAGGGAAGCAACACCCATGATGCTTGAACAGGCTGCCTAGTAGGACAAGAGCAAGAACAATGCCAACAGACAGGCTAACCTGGAAGGGGACATCTCACAGGATCCTATCCCACCTGTAGACAAAGAACTATGGGCAACTAAGAAACGCTGAGATCAGGAGAAACAGCCTTCCCCAAGGATGAGTCCAATGTGTTATAATGAATCTAATTTGTTACCTAAAGCCAAGTGGTCAGTCCTGAAACCACATACACACTAATAACACTAAAGGGATTTTAGTAGGATATATATAGAGAGATATAGATAGATAGTTAGATAGATAGATAGATAGATAGATAGATAGATAGATAGATAGATAGATAGATAGATAGATAGATAGATATTATAAATACAATAGAAAATACAATATAAATAATATAAAATTATAAATACATATAATTATATCTTTAGGCATATATGTGTAACAATAACAAATAAAAAGAAGCCATGAATTAAAGAGGTACAGAGGGTATAATTTGGGAGAGATTGGTGCTAAGAAAGGGATGGAGAAAAACAATAAAAATTTTAAACTAATAAAAAAATTAACCAGCTTCTAAGATAAATCTCACAGGCTAATGTTTACTTTAGGTTACTAATGCAGTAACATTTAATATCACACTAAACAAAAAGTCAGCCATTTTAAATCGTACACTTTCTAGAACACAAACAGGCTAAAGAAGCAGCCAGAGCTGCATCATGGGGTCAGAGCCAGGGCGCCAATCCCAATGCTCTTCACGCCCTCACGAACCTTTCAAGCACACACACTGGATTGTAAGATAAACTTAAAGTCTGCCCTTACATTTGAAGAAGGCTTTCCCAAAGGATTTATCTATCCAGAGTCTAGAAGCCACCCACTGACTGCAACACACACAGCCAGGGTGTCTGTCCCATCCACCAGCGCAGACAGGACCTCTGGTGGACTGCAAACGCTCTGCTTACATCCTGACTCTCTGATGTCTCATGTTTCAGGTGAAAGCATCTCTCTTCTCTAGCGAGAAATCCCCAGGAGCACAAGCACTTCTGTGGCCATCGATGAGTTTATCTCTTGCCTTCACTTTATGACTCTCCCATGCAGCCGAGCACATGGCTCATTTAACAGAGATGAGGTAAGCCCTGGGCAACCACATGGGGAGCCAGGTAGACTGTCCCTATATGGACAACTAAGAAAGATCCCACTAAACACAGGAAACTCAGTTTCCTTATGGGTAAAGCTGCACCCATTAGAGGAAAAGGGACAGAAAAGTGAGTGTTCCATGTTAACAGGGATGGAAGGTGCCAGCCACAAGCAACCAAAGCAGGAAAAGATGAGCTCGTGGGTTTCGGTACAGCTCATACTATTTTTTCTCCCTGTGATTTTTGTCCTCTGGATAAACCACATCTGTTTATGACTACATAAATGACTATCTTCAGTAACACACAGAAACCATTACCTGAAAAAGCAATGCAGACAAAATGCAAGAGTTGATTCTTTTCTTAACATTTGTGGTCTTGATAAACCTAAATAATTATAAGAAAAACCAATTAGTAGAAAACCTATCAAGTTTTGATATGAATGTATTTGTAAATGGAACCCAGGAAACATTAGGGGACAAATATGTGCAAGAAAACTTATGGAAAAGTCAAGAAGAAAATTAAAAAATTACCGTATTTTTTAAATTAAAAAATGTTACCTACCACTGGTAACATTTTGGTTGACTTTCGTCTAGACTTTTTTCTCTCATAGTCAGCCACACACAAAGAAACAAATGCACATTCATATTAAGAATAAAATTATGCCATAGACACTATATATTCAATATGTATTATATAAGCCATGTTCCTAGTCATGGGCTTTAACTCTATGATTATTTTAAAGAAAAGTGTTTTATTGTGTAGATGTATCATACATAGAAAAATCTCGATTTCAACTTGTTTTTTCTTCTAATGCTAAGGTAAATGTGGTTAAGTAAAAATATGGATGTTTATTTTATTAGTCTCACCAGGTAAGTCCATAAAAGGGCCAATCTTTTGGCAATAAAAAAAGGAACACTGAGAAGGTTTTGCATGAGTGTGGCTGAATAATCTCCCCCAAAGACTGGGGCCATATGGCATGCCGCCATTCACTACTCTGAGCCTTTCCAGCCAAAGTGAAAATCAGGCCTCTCCACTAAGATTGTTTCCTCTTACGTCCCTTGGAGGAGTTTGTGTTTTCTTTATGCGACACTCACAACCTGCCTCTGCAGCTATAAACCAAATTATCTTCTCTTAAATCTTACTTAGAAGAATACAAGCGGGCAGCTGGCTAGGCTGTAGTGACAGCCAAGTCAATCTGAACCCATCTGTGTGGGCACCAGCATTGCGACTCTGCACTCAGGAGTGTCCTCTGCTCTGAGAATATAAGACTAGCTGAAGTCCCCGAGGACTCAGTGCCCTCTGGGGCCAGCTCGCAGCCAGGAGACGACTTTCTTGCTTGAAATCATGAGGTAATAATTTCAGAGGCGGAGGTGCCCTCAGCCATGATTGTCCCTTCCCAGGTGCCAATCTTCCCCTCTCTCCTTTTTAGATCTTACTCGAAGCTCTACCAAGTCCTAAGTCCGCTATACATGTATAAATGTGTATGTCCACAGGTATGTGTGTTTGAATGTGTGTGTGTGTGTGTGTGTGTGTGTGTGTGTATCTGTTTGGCTTTAGTCCGAGGACGAGTTCCTTCCCAAGGATACAAAATCAAAACTGACAGATGGTCTTTCATGTTTAATACTTTTAGAGAAACCTATTACTTCCTCTCCTTCCAAATGTACCGGTATCGTGAAAGCCGAAAGAAGTTTTATCATTTAATGCACCATACAGCTCAAAATCCAGTGCGGAGTTTTTCTCCACCACATGCTACAGGTGAACTAAGGAAGTGGCCTGGAGAAAGGGTACCTCCCTCCCCTACTCTGCACTTCCGGAATTTCCTACAGTTATTATGTGTGACTGCTAACTGTATACAAAGAATTGGGATAAGCATTTATGTGTGGAAGGCTGAATCACAGCCTGAAAGACACTTGAACCCTAATCCCAAGAACCCAGGAAAACATTTCCTTTTCTGGCAAGAGACTATGCAGACGCAATCAGATTCAAGATCTTGAGATGGGACGGATATCCACAACTGTCTTCACAGGGCGATGGAGCCACAGCAGTTGTTGTAACAGAAAGACTAGAAGGCACAAGGAGCAGAAGAAGGAAACGTAAGGATGGAAATAAATGTCAGAGAGAACTGGAGTAAGAGTGAGGGAGAAGAGAGAAATGGTGGAGAGAGAGCAAGTTATTCGTAGACGGCTGATGTTCAAACTTAAGGCGGGCCTGTGAGCCGTAGCACAGGGACAGTCCAGGGGACAGACCCTGCCCTGGTGTTTTCAGCGGACACATAACTCTGCCACACCTTGACTTTGGGGCTTTGGAACTTCCTAACTGTAAGATAATAAATGTCTCCATAGGGTTGGGGCTGTAGCTTAGTGGTCAGTGCTTGCCTAGCATGTGAGAAGCCTTGGGTGAATCCTTAGCACCCCAAAGCAACAGAAATTTGTTTTGTTGTAAAAAACACTGTAGCAACTTGTTCCAGAAGCAGTACTACTACTGTGTAAGAGGCTGGGAGGCGTGCTGCAGTAGAACTCCCAGTAACCTCAGAACGTGGGTACACTGGAGATGGGGTCTTTAACGGGGCACTCAAATGAAGATGATGGCATAGGTCACAGATGGGCCCTAGTCCAACCGCATTTATGCCTTCTAAGAAGAAGAGATTTAAG
This sequence comes from Ondatra zibethicus, assembly GCA_004026605.1. Classification (NCBI taxonomy): domain Eukaryota; kingdom Metazoa; phylum Chordata; class Mammalia; order Rodentia; family Cricetidae; genus Ondatra; species Ondatra zibethicus. Next base: position 34,404 of record PVIU01004169.1, read on the forward strand.
TAGGCAGCTTCAGAGAGAAAACCATGAGAGGATGCTGAGAAAAGCGACCACCTGCAAGCGACAAGGGAGGTCTCAAGGAGGCACCTGTCAACATGTCAATCAGGAGTCCAGCCTCTAACACTATAATATGGCAAATGTCTGTCGCTTGAGGCTATCCATCCATGCTACTGATGTGACCAAAAGCTAGCTGGTACAGTGTGTTGTGTGAGTCTCCCCACCAAAGTCTATTCAAGTGGACACTGCATCTTGGAGGACAAATAGCACATCAAGGACACAGGGTTCCTGGGAAGCTCTCAAACTTGGCCTTAGTAGCCAGCCTGTGTGCTATACTCCTGACTCACATCAACGATTCCTGCACCCACTGTTCATTACTTAGGTACTACCAAAAGCTGTCTCCATGCCAGGCATTTGCGATGCATCAATAAATAAAGAGAAGGTCTGTGCTCGGGTGGGACTCGCCTCCTGGGGCAGAAATGTCACAGGAGGAGAGGACAGTCATAGTAAAAATATTACAGCATGAAATTGCATTGCCCTGTAGAGGGGCATAGCCGTAGAGGAAGCAACGGTGGTCAGTAGTTGGTGCATGGCTCGTCACTTATCCCATGCCGGTACTCACTGAGCTATCTTTGCTGCGATCACTGCCCCTTGCAGACACCCCCAAATGCCAAGCTTGGAGAGGAATTCTTCACTGTAGTCTTTGAAGCCAGGAGGTGAAGAGCTGCTGGCGGCACTGGGGAGGGAAGTGCCAAATTCTTTCCAGGTGTGCAGCACATCTGGCTTCCTGAAGATGTCATCAAGAGCTTGACACCAACATTTAAAAGCAGCCCTAAGACAGAAACAGAACACTGAGTGACTCTCCTCCGAGGCCAGTAATGAATGCAGCCTCTCGCCCCCCACTAGATAAAAAGCAAGCAGACAGAGGATGCAGCCACGGTAAATATTAGAGGATGAAACCATGATTTTTGCTCCCTAGAACATCTGTCTCAGGTCGCGTCATGGATAAAGCGAAGCAATGTCATATTATTGTAGAACTAACATTTAGGGAAGAAAATAGTTTTCCTGATTTAAAAAAAAAATGAACAAACCAAAGTCCGTGTCTTTGCTGACTTCTACGGCACTACCTTTTCTTTTCTGCGAAGATGAGGAGACTTCCGAGGGAATGCAAGGACTGAACTTTAAGGCTTCTTTGATTGCTGGCTTGGAGAACATCTGTATTTTTAATCAAGTAAAAGAACAAATGTCAGTGCTAAGGAAAATATTTCCTTTAGATCAGCAAGAATATTTTCAACCGCATTATTTCTTAACTGTGTAGATGGCAGTGAGAAAAACTTCAAGCTAATAGTGTTTTCAAATGTCACACGCTATATATACCCAGAGAGAGAGCAAACGAGGTTCTGTTTGAACACTGGAGAACCAGAGATTGATTCTAATGCCCCAGAAACACAGAGGCTCCGTGGAGAAGGTGGAGTGAAGTCAGTCGTGCAGGCAGAGTTGGTTAATGAGACTTGATGGAGAGTGGGGGATGGCTACAGACATGAGAATGAGGGATGCCTGGCATATGACTTTCTACAGAGAAAGAAAGCACTGGGACCCTCAAGCAGGAAGCAGTGCCTAAATTCTAGAGGCCCCAGGATGCCACCTGGAGAAGTGGCGGTTACACCGTAGCAGGCAGGAAGGTCCCGAGAGTTGGTTTTCAACAGGGCTGACAAGATCCTAGCAGATCAGAGTTTTCCTTTCACTTCGGTGGGGGTTGGGAGGGGAAGAGTAATTTTTATCATGCTTTTTCAGCTTTCTAATGAATGCATATATAATTAGGCATGTCTGATCAGAAGAAACCAACAGACACGGCAGGAGCTTCTAATGAGAGCAGCAGTCTTTTCTAGAGGGCATCTCTGAGGCCTAAGGCAGTGAGGGTCCCGTGAGCTGCCATAAAGCAGGTAACCAACCACCAGTGATGCAGGTTGTCCTGCAGAAACTTGCCCCCCAGTGATCAAGAAAAGAAAGATCCTGTTCATGAGGTCCAATATCTAACTTTGTTTTATAAGGTTTTTTAAGGGTATTTTTGTCTGATTTCTAATTGCCCTGAGTTTTCCAGAAATATAACCATGGCAGTGTTTGGTTTTGTTCAGAACCAAAAGTACAGCGGTGACAGAATGTAATTCACCAATGTAGGACACCTGTGTAAATCTACATCCATCGTCATGGGGATTCCTCATTCAAGATGGCAGCAGCTGGCCTGTTGTACTTTCTTGTTTATATATTAAGCCATAGACTCTAATTATAGAGTCATTTTGTATTTCTCCTTATTTTACTTTCACAGCTCCATACTGAATTTTCAGAAATCACGTATCACAAAGAACATACAAATTACAGATTTTATTTTAGGAAATAATGGGAGAAGGATACGATATTTGTTGCAAAGAGGGCTGTCCCTGGGCATACAGTAGGTGAAGGACACACTGTTGGATTTTTAGAAAAGCCACATCTAAGAGAAAGGTGTGACGAATGAGGCTATCTAGGGCAGAGGGGCGGCCTATGCTCCTACAGCCAGGCACGTACTAGCTGAAGCTGGAGGCTTCTTCTATCTCTAGAATGTTCTATCACAGCCTAAAAGATGGTGGTGAGTGGCTGGTGCACTCAGGTTCTTTCATCAATCTTAAAATTCTAAAATTCACTTAATATGAGTGTTTGCATATTGGGGCTGTGAGGGTGCACATCCCATGCACACATGTCAAGGTCAGAGGACACGTGAACTGTGGAAGTGGTCCTCTCTTTCCACTTTTCCATGGGTTCTGAGCCTGGAACTAAGATCTCCACTCTTGAGCGACAAGCACTTTGACCAGCTGAGCATCTCATCTTTACAACCATGTCCAATTTTAAAGGTAGCATTGCAGGACCAGAGGTAATCTCGTGCTAGCCCGGAAGCTGACAGTTCGGGGAAAGTTAGCCTTACCAATAGTTTGGTGAAAGGAGGAAATCACCAGCCCCAGCTGTGAGTAGGGAAGCTTGCTTTTCTCCACGGAACTGAACACTCGGAAGTTTTCCTGAGAAAGGTCAGGGGGTATTGACATGTGCATCTCTTCTGTTCCCAGACAGAACTCCACCTTCCCTGAAGAGAACTGTGCGTTCTTTATCCCTCCTCTTTCACCTAAAGGTGGGGTGAAAAATGGAGACTGTTAAGTGGGCAAAGAGGGGAAAGACTTGGAGAGGCAGAGGAATGCCAAGGAAGAAGGAAGGGCCGGCTTCTGTATGCAGATTGGCTTTTCTGCAGTCAGGGGGATGCAGTTTTCTCATCCCTGAGGTCCAGGATGGATACTGAAGTCTGCAGCTGTTCAAGTGGATGCCTCTGTACCTTTCTGTTTCAGGAAAAGCACTTCAGAGGGGCAGCCAGCCAGGCTAAGGCACCACGGAAGGACAGACGGACAGGCTAAGGCTGAGTTAATATTATGCTTCTTTTGCAAGCAGGAGGAAGTTAGTGGGTTTGAGTCTGCCTTCTTAAAAAATCGTTTCCCATGGCTAACATTTTAGTTCACCTCTGGGACAGAAACTTCCTGGAGAGAAGAAACATGTATGTAGTTCTGACCTGAAACAGGAAAAAAGGAACAGAGAAAATCTATTTTGTTAGAAGATCAGAGAACACTCGGAAAAAAATCAGTCAGGAAAGCAATGTGAAGGAGCCAAGGGAGAAACTGGGATGGAGGCTGAAGGCAGAGGCCTGAGGACCAGGACTGAAATCCTGAGAATGTTTCCGCATCAGGTGAGCCTCAGAGTGAGCTGGGGGAACCATTCTGAGGATAGTCATCCTTGATTTTCTAACTCATGTCCCTGTGCACCATAATGTATCTAGAAATTGGAGGATGTAATTATGATATGGAGAATTAATTTAGCAGACTTCCCAGAACTCCCCAGCTAAGCTAGGCGGGCTGGCCAGTGAGTTCCAGGGAACCACTTGCTCAGAGTTGGTGCTACCAGCATGCTTCATTTCAATGGGTTCTAGAGATGAAACCCAGGTCCTGATGCTTGTTTGACAAGCACTTTACCTGCTGAACTATCTCCCTCGCGCCCACACTTGGTCTCTATTTGCTCTCCTAACTGCTGTCCCTTGTTCCTTTTTCTGGCCCCCGTTCTCCCCTCCAAAGCCTCCCTTTTACCTTCATGCCACACACATTCTTGTCATGTCGTTCTTTCTCTCTCCCTCTCCCCAGTCCCTGTAAACAAGGGCTTATGGATGCTTATTTTTCAATCCATCTATTTCTTTGGGACTGATAAGTGGCATCTGGTAAAAGGTTCTGCGTAACTTGGTATGAGTCATCATCTCCCAAAGGACAGTCAGTCATCATAGCTCTACCCCTGCAAAGAGAGCTCCAGGACCTCTGAGGCACGGGACCAAAATTTTAACAGACGCCATTTTCCTTTATGGCTACTGTATTCCAGGAAGTTGGCTCGTGGAGCAGAAAGTTTAAAGGCAGGTCGGGTGTCTTAGCTGGAATAAAGTGTATGAGAGAGACGATGAAATCTTCTAGGTGAGATAGGAGAAGGCATGTTGCAGGGAGGGATTGTGAGGCCAGAACGTTCTGCAGGGTGGTACCCCATGCAAGTGCAGATCAGGGGACAGAGAATAAACCTTTACCTTGTGTCTGTGCAAGAAGCAGCGAGAGCAGCTTCCTGCTGTGCCGCACCGATCTGTTGTGATATTTGGACTTCTCCAGGGTCTCTCGAAAGCATCTCAAGGAATCTGCCACGTCCACGGGCACACAGACAAGCTCGTTGGCTCGTCTATGCTCTGAAACGGAGGAGAGCGTCAGGGGTGGAGGACAACACAAGCCAGCAAGTCACAGGACACTTCTAGCTCGGAGACCTTCTTGGCCTGGACCCAAAGCTGTTGAATTTAAAGGTCCCAGTCTGTAGCAGGCATCTGACACGTAGATGAATCTTGGTTTTTAGCATATTTCAAAGTTCTTTATTTTTAGAGAAAAGTTTTAAATCTTTTTATTCTTTAAGAAATGCAAATAACTTTAGATCTTACCAATTTGCCTAAAGAAGTTTCCTACTTTTTCATAAAAAAATGAAATAATCTACCTCTTCAAAACCCAGGTGCATCGGGAAACAGATGAAAGGAGGAAACAAAAAAAAATCTTGGAGACTGGCAGCTGATCTCAGAAGGGAAGGGAAAGGCAGGCCCTGAGAGAGGAAAAGCAGCAGCTGCAGCCTTGCATGGGGCTGGAGTTGATCAGGTTCGGACACCTGTCAGGAGGGGGCGCCCATGGAGAGCTGCTGCTAGGTCTCTGGGCAGTGAGGGTGGTCCAGCAATTGGACTGGGTTGCTGGTGGGCTGCACACTGACCAGATAAGGGCTGGAGAGAGTGGACTTTTGGGATTCTGCACTGAGTAGCTAAAGGATCTACTTTTTTTAATGAGCTGAACATTTAATGAGAAAGTTCCAGTAAAATTTTATGTCTTGACAACATAGCCACCTCCTAGCTAATAGAACACTAAGAGGTTAAAGGGTATGACCTCACCCTTAAGAAGTGCCCATCTAGCTGATGAGATAAGGCTTTTTAACATAGGAGAATTGAAATCACATTTGCAGAGGATCTGATTAAATGATAAAAATGAGGGAAATGAAGAAGACAGAAATAAAGAGGAGCAGAAAAGGTACACTGATATCTCTCCAGCCCTAATAAGCCTAATAATTTACTGTGATTGACTGACTCCTAAAAACAGTCATGAGAGACATAGGCCATTATTACCCCATTTTACAGATGAGGAAAATAAGGCCTGGAGGGGCCCACAAGATCAACATCATAATGTGGAATCCAGAGGGTGGGGTGTTCCTGAGAACACAGAGTTATCTTGTGCTGGCCATTAGGACAGACAGACAGACAGTAGGAAAGGTATGAAGTTCAAGACACAGTGAGCAGACTTGGCTCTCCTGTGGAACAAAAGGATCCACCTCAGTTCAGGAGCCTTCTTTAAAGCAGTTGTGTAATGATATTTCATTTGTATTTTAATAAATAAAGCTTGCTTGAAGTTCAGAGAGTAAAAGAGCCACACTGATCAGCCTCACAGACCAGGCAGTGGTGACACACACCTTTAATCCCAGTAGCCACACTAGTTTAGCAAAGAACCAGGCAGTAGTGGTGCATGCCTTTAATCTCAGCCCTAGAGAGGAATATAAAATGGGAGGAGACAGCTCTCAGACACAGCCTCATTCTGATATTCCTGGAGGCAGGATTGCCACTTTGGACTGAGGCAGAGGTAAGAGCCAGTGGCTGGCTGTTTTGCTTTTCTGACCTTCAGGTTGAACCCCAATTTCTGTCTCTGGGTTTTTATTAATCGTGCTAGACAGTTGCCTTTATTTTCTCCGATGGAGAACCAGGGGCCTGCTTCCAACAGGACTTACAGGCAGGTGATCTTAGAAAGGTTAGGCACCAGCTGTGTTCATGCAGGAGCGTCATTGAGAGAGGCAGTGGCTAAGAGACTGTTCCTCCTACACCATAAGCACTGTGTGACTTCCCTCGACTGAGGTTTGTGAAGTGGGTATCAAGAACTGCTGGAGGAAACAGAAGTGACCAATGGCCTCCACAGTTAAAAGAATCATCAAGGGAGCCATCTCTGCCCCCATCCTTTTAGAGCAGGTTACCGACTGCCCACTCTGAGGAAAATAAAGAGTGAAAGCTAGCCCAAGAGATTTGGAAAATACCCATCCAACCCCTACAGCAGTACCCACCCACCCACCAAGACCTTCGATCCAGCCATGCTCGGCTCCCCCCCTCCTTCAAAGCATCCATTTTCTCCTTTATAGAATCATCCCCAACAGCACATTTTGCTGTTACTTCTCCCATCTTTAAAAAAAGAGAAAGACTGCTCTCCTGACTCGTTTCCCCTCAGGCTATCCCCCTACTTCTCCATTCCACTTTATACCAAAATGCCTCCCAAAAGTTGTCTACACAATTAGCTCAGTGTTTCCCACCCATTCGGCGATTTAAGTCACTTACATCAGGGTATCTGCTCTCTGGAACAAAAGTCCCTCCCACTTAACTGCTCACTCATTCTGGTTCTCTCAACCCAGCCTCTTGACCTTGGGACCCCTACTCCCTCAGTCCTTGGATGCCTTTCTTCTCTTCTTAATTTACACTCATCCCCATAATGATCACCCCTGGTCTCAGGTTTAAATCCAATGTTCTGGTGGCTCCCAAACTTTTATCTCTGGTTCCAAACACCCCCAAAACTCTCACTCATCTATCTAAAGGTCCACATTGTTGTAAGTACAACAACTCAATCCTAACATGTCCCCAGCTGACTTCTTAAAACACACACAAACACACACACACACACACACACACTTGCTCACACGCTCGCTCACATACTAACCTACTCTATCCAGTCTTTCCCATCTCAGTAGAAAATGTCTCCATTTTTATAGATGTGCAGCCAAAAGGTAGAATCATCTTTAGCTCTTCTCCTTTCAGGTCCCAAATCAAATCCATAGCAAGTCATAGAGAACTAACTGCCTTTCAGAAATTACGTAAACTCCACCACCTCTCAAGGACTCCTCTCCACTTCTACTATGTCTGGGCCTTGCTACCTCCTTTGGAATTAAGGCAATGACCTATGAACTGGCTTCCCCCTTTCTACCCTAGCCATGCCTGCCACAGGCCCCGCCACTGCGGCAAGCTTTCTCAAATGTAGTTGGCTTTCCTTTGATGGACTGCCAACTCCCCAATAACAACACAGAGACTTAATTATGAAAGTTTGACCTTTAGTTTGGCTTTTTCCCAACTAGCTCTTATAAGTTAATTAACCTGCATTTATTAATCTACATTTTGCCATATGGCTCAGTTACCTCACCTCTGTACCATATGTCTGACTCACTCCATATCTTGCTGGTGCCTCCTGCCTCTCTTCTTCCCAGAGCTCATTCTTTCTCCCCAGAAATCCTGCCTATTCTCTCCTGCCTGGCTATAGGCCATTTAGCTTTCTATTAACAGCCTATCTGACCTTATGGGAACTGACTCTGCCTGCTTCCTACTATTCTGTTCTCTACCCCTTCAACATCTGCTATGCTTCCTGTCCAGGGCTTAACAACTGGCTCACTTAGGTCTAGAACATTCTTCTCTCAGATATCCTGTCTTGCTTCTAAATTCCTTGAGGCTATTGCTTAGTGGTTAACTTCTCAGCAAGGCCTTTAATTATCACCCTACTTAAAAGCCGAAGCATTTCCTGACTATCCACACACCACTGTGATCTTCTGACATGCTGTGTCTTACTTGTTTATTGGATTTCTCCACTAGTATAGAGTTCATTGAAGACAAAGTCTTTGTCCCTTTAGTCCAGTACTAACTACATCTCTAGTACCTGCAACTTATTACATGCTACAGCTTCAAAGAATTCTGTCAACAAATTAATGACTGTGGGTCTTCAATTATAAACACGCTTGGGCATGTTTTATAAATAATCTCTTTTGCAGGCTAATCTCAATTTCCCTGCCTTGGTTTTCCACTTCTGTATTCTCTTCAAAACATCCCCTGTATTCCTCATATCCCACCTCTAACACCCATACTCTTATTCACAACACCCTCAAGTTTGTAGATTGTTAGTGATTTTTTTTCCCATGCAAGAATTCATTAGCTTCTAGTTTATCTTCTTCTGCTTGGAGACTAAGGTCAGAGAAAGAAGAAAAACAAATACCTCAGTAGAGCCTGGGCTACCATAGCAAAGCGCCACAGACCGCATAGCTTATACACAAACGAAAGTTACCTTTCACAGACGGGGAAGTTGGGAATCTTAGACCAAGGTACTAATATGCTCAGGTTCTGGCGAGGACCCTCACTTCTGATCGCTGACAGCTACCTTCAAATGGCACCTTTTCCACACCACAAAATGAGGCCTAGAACACTCTGCTGTGCTTCCTTCAAAGAACACAATCCCACTCATGAGGACTCCACCCTCATGACCTACTCACCTCCTAAAGGCCCCCCTTCTAATATCATATTGGGACTACAATTTCAGCACATGAATTTTGAAGGGTCAGAAGCATTTGGCCCATAATGATCCAAGAGAAATGAAGAAAGCTAAAAGAACATTCACATATTAGTGAGAGATCCACCCATGATATAGCAACAAGACCTGAGCAACTCCAACACCAATTAACATCCCAAATGGATGGGCTCCATCCGTTGATGATGAGCTATAGAAAATTAACAACAGTTGAGATGGGGGAAGGAGGGACTGAGTCTTCCCTAGGACTAATCCCCCCATCAGCCCTAAGAACATATACATACAAGCAACACTAAACAACTCAATGGGTTGTACTTATATATTTATATGTTTATTCATTTATATATGTATGTGTAACAATAATAATTAAAGAAAAAATGTCATAAACTTAGAGAAGGAGTTGGAGGGGAAATGATGTAACATTTTAAGTTTTAAAATAAACAAAATAAGATGAGAGGGAGTTACTTCCTCCAGGCTTAGTTTTAAAATATCCATTAAAATGTGTTGATAGCATTCACCTTGGAGAGTTACTGCTTTAACCTGTGTGTTGAGTATCTGGGAAGGTTATCTGTTATAGGGCAAACATTTGCTATATGGAGACTCCCGTCACCACTGCTACTTACTCAGTTTTTAAAACAGGCTTGTAGCATATCACAACACTTTTCAACAGGATGGTCGTCCCACAAGCTCCCATCACCTGATGGCATTAGGCATCTTTGCTTACTGTTGGCACAGCAATGAAACTGCCCAGCCACTCCCTCCTCCTAGTGTATCCCTGTCATGAGGTGTCATATGGCTGTATGCGGAGCGCTGGTGTGCACTGGGCACCATGTCAGGCGTTGGAGAAATACGGCCAAACAGACCATGAAGTTGGCTCTCACACAACTGACATTCCAGGCTAAACCTTAAAAATGTGTTTAAAATAAATGATCTGAATGAGACCACCCTGTTGCTCATGTGGGACTTCTATTGGTAGTTGACACCTCTTTGTATTCTCCTAAACTGTTTTTCTTTTTTTTATTTCCTTTTCCTTTCTTCAGAGTTTTAGCCCACCTTTTTCCCTTGTGACCTAATTAGGGTTCTGGTGCTGTAGCTATCTCTGTCTCCATGAGATACAACAATCAAAGAAGAACAGAAACATCGTGAGCTCCAGGCTGACACCCATGGGCCTATATCAAGAGGATTACACTCTGAAATTTCCCATGGATCATTCCAGAAAGTATTTCAAAGTCAGTAATAGTATTTCAGTAGTTAGAAGTCAATAAGGAGGAAGAGTCGGGTAGAAGGTGGGCTACTGTGCATTTGACTGTAGACACGTAGCAAGGAAATGCTAATCAGACCCAAGTGTTGGGTCCACCAAGGAGAAACCTAGAGAGGAAGATAAGTCTGCTTTCCACATGGTTGACCACACCCACCCACCCCAGTGCCCAAAGACATGAATGAAACACACCCACCAAGGGCTGAAAATTCCAGAACACCTAAGGACCAACTAGCCCTAGCAGAGAACTTAAATATCCAATCAGATCAAGACTCAAGACAGAGGTCCTGCACAGGATGTAAAAAAAGTTTAAATAAAAGGCTTATCTAAGGTTATCTCCCAGATAGAGCTTAATGAGCAGACAAGCTACTCATCCATACAACAATCGATAAAAATGAGTTAATCTCACTTCTTCAGATCCTGCCGAGACTATACCAAATTACATATACATTATTAAATAGTTGAAGGGAGAATAGGATGCTGTTAAGTAATGAGAACACCAAATGTTTCTAGACTCTGGGGCATCACAGTATCTGCTGTGAAGAACTGAAAGAATTGCCACCAAAATGTTTTTCTGCCACAAGAAATTCTGAGATCCTAAAGCAATGATCTGGTGTGGAACTTGTCACAAGTGGACTCTGCCTTATAAAAAATTTACAATCATGTCATACAGACATACCCAAGGCCCAATGTAGTTATAAACATGTTCAAGAGCTGAGTTGAGGATACTGAGACAATTTCATCATCTTAAACCCAAAAGCATAGATGTTTCTAATTACACAGGCTCCAGATTCTTACAAAGAGGTTCAAGTCAGAAGCCAAGTTTGTAATAACTCAATATAAAACCTGTAAGTATGCCAGGTCACCTAGAATTACCATACCACCATAATAATTCAGAATAAAGTGTTTACCACTCATATGATCACTGATAAATACCCACTTCTTTCTTGAGTGCTGTATATTTATAGATGACTGTAACCTGAAGTACACAATGCATAGTGGGCTTGAAAGCTCAGTGGAACAGTTGTGGATGGAACTATTAGTCAGACTAGGGTTTGAATAAAAAATATCTCTAGAAATGTTTAATTTTCTTATCTATAATGTGGACATAACAACATCTACCTCTCAAGACCATGAAAATTAAAGACTCTTATAGCATTCCAGCTCAATATGACCTTTGCCATATAGTATTTTCAAATTTGTATTCCCTCAAATATTGCTATTCTAATCACAATTCAAACAGCACACACTTTCAACATAGTTGCAAGTCAAGGGAGCACTGCACACTGGCTTCATCTGCCTTCCCTTTGGCCCCTCCCCCACTCCCAACTGCCTACATAAACACAGTTTAATAGGAGGCAACCATAGTGCTTTCCAGACTCACCATATTCATAATCAAATTAGCATCTTCTGGTTACAGGGCTACAATTTTCCCAGGATGCTGCCCTTCCCACTTTGATGGAAGTCACCATTTTAATTACGACCATGCTTGGCACATTTGCTCATGGTTGTAGCTATTCCTTATAGAAGAGATTGTATTTGAGTAAGGATCCTAAGGCAGGGGGCATTTCCATCTCCCAAGGTCTCTGGCAAGTCCAAGCATAGAGAGGAAGAACACTTCCAGTCTTAGCAACCTTGACTACACTCTAAACCCCATCAGAGAGGAAGCCCCTCCTGCCCGATGAGAGTGCCTTCAATTTCCAGCCTTACAAACCTTCTGCGTCAAGCCTAATTTCTCATCCTTCCTTTCTACCTTAGACAGAAGGAGCACCCCATCCCTCCTGTCTGCACCCCAGTCTATGCCTTCATTCTCCTCAAGGTCCTTGCTCTACCAAAAGCCATTCTTTTTGGTGGCTAGGCGTTCCCTCTCTGATGGCTCTTTCCATTTATTATATGGACACACTTCTTCCAATAGAAGGACACACATAAATGAGATGGTAGGCCAGAAGGTAGCAGAATATTTGCCTAGCTTGTGCATGCTCTACCCTCAAGCCCCAGGCCTTCTGAAAGGCAATTGACTACTCATTGGATCCCTGCAGACATGGCTCAACACTGCTACCTACACAACAATTATTTCCACTGTCCCCATCACCATTTCCAGTTACAAGGTCACCCATTCAGCAAACAGATACACATTAAATACTGCCTTTGGCATCCTGGTCGTATCAGTGACCACGACAAATATCCCTTCCTTCTAAGAGCTTGCATTTTATCAAGGGAGCTTAGTAACCAAGAAGTGCAAGACAAATCCTAAAATATGTGCCATGACTGATGGCAATAAGTGCTTCATGAGACTTTGCACAGTGCGGAGTGAAGGAACCGGGAGAAACCATTTCAGCTGGAATGGTCAAGATAAGCCTCCTTCAAGAAATGAGATGCAGGACTTAAAGGAGGGGAGGGGTTTTGCATCCACACCTGGGTGTGAGATGATGGAAACAACTAGAAAAAGGCAAAGTTATGAAAGCAAAAGGCCAGTAGCAATGGCTACCACATTGTCCAATGCAAGAGGCAGCCCATTCTAATCTTGTAACCTCTCTGACTGTTTGTTTTCTTTTTGCCCTCTCTCTTCTCCCTCTCTGTCTCATCCCCCCCCCTCTCTCCTTGACCTTGTGTGCCCTGTTCTCAGATACTTCATTCCTGCTTCCTAGTCTGTGCCCATGCCTCATTCACAGCACATTCATCCTCGGTTTGGCTTGCATCCATGATAATCATGGATCCCCCATCTGACTCTCCAAATCAAGAAGACTCAGAAATGCTTCCTTTGAAGTTAGGTATGGCCATGGCACTTTAAGCAAGGGTATGTCATCAGACATAGCATGGGTCACTTTCTAACTGCAGCTTCAGAAGCCACTGTATGATTTATCATATACCAATCCCAGTTCCCACTCCCTCCCCTCCTCCCGCTCCCTCCATCTTCCTCCCCACACCTCTAACTGCAGCTTCAAAAGGCACTGTATGATTTATCACATCCCCTAGAATGGAAACAATACACTGACTGTATTAGATATTGGTAAGCTAATATTCACAAGACATCTGTGCAAAAATCAATGTGGTAGCTGTAAAATCTCTTTGGGGGTAAGGGATATTGTGATTAATACATGAAACTAGGGGATGGAGAGATGGATCAGCAGTTAAGAGAACTTTTTTTTCCAGAGGACCTGGATTCGATTCCTAGCACCCACATGGGGGCTCACAATCATCTTTAACTCTGGTTTCAACAGTATCTGATACCTTCGCCATGCCTCCCTGGGCACCAGGAATACACAGGGTACACATCCATACATGCAGGCAAAATACTCATACATATTAAACAAATAAATCTTTTAAAAGTTAGAAATAAATTAACTAATGAGCCTAAAAAATGCCCCTTAGCACAAAGCACATGGAAGATGCACATGTAGTCTGCCAAGGCTGTGCTCACCCCACGCCTACCACACAAACTCCCCAGACTGCAGCATCGGAGTCCTGTTTCCTGGCACAGCTGTGTCAAGGTGTGACATTAGTTCAGTATCCAGCCTTACTGAATGCAGACACAGAGACAATAAAAAGACCTTTCTTAGGGTGAGCTCGTGAGATGCAGGAGTAACCTGTCACTGGTGGACAGCCACACCATGGTTTGACTTACATTGCTTCCTAAATGTGATAGATATCCTCAGGTCTATATTCCACAGAGCTCTCTCTTACTCCAACCACCACCAATATATTAATGACTTAGCAGTTCTCCAAACCAGCTTTCTGTGAATGTCACATTAGTACATCCAAGTACTAAGCAATACCTCTCCCCAGGCATCTACCAACCGTCTATCCCATGCTTCTCCTCTGATATCCACCAGTCATCTACCCCATGCCTGTCTGTGGGTATCCACCAGTCATCTACCCCATGCCTGTCCGTGGGTATCTACCAGTCATCTACCCCATGTCTCTCCTTAGGTAGGCACCAGCCGTGTATCCCATGCCTGTCCGTGGGTACGCACCAGCCATCCACCCCATGCTTCTCCTCGGCCATCCAGGCAAACTCAGGAATGCAACAGCACCCCTTTCCTCTGACCTGCGCCTCCTTTCGCTGGTTTCCTGTCTGGATGAAGGCATCATTATCCACCCAGGCACCTGATGCAAACCCCATGACAACAGGAGCTCCTTCCATCCTCCTCTGCCCCCCCCATGCCTCGTCAGAATAGAATGAGTTCCTCTCTCTCCCCTTCTTTCATGTCTGTTCCCTCTCTACTGTAACTGCTCAGTTGCAGGCCTCCATTTCTATACAATTCAGGAGCAGGGACTCTGGCTTCTGCATGGCCTCCTTTGAACCTATTCCCCACATTGCCATAGAAGTCTTTGAAGAGGGTGGATGAGATCACTTGACTCTTTCCTTCTTGCGTCGCTTTGCCTGGCTCCCCTCGGCTCCCCAGTTAAAGCTGGGCCCCTTCATCTTGCTCGCTGAGGTATTTTACTGCCTACTTCCTGCCAGCCTTGCTGACCTTTGGCCTTTCTGCAGTCACTCAGAGGTGAATGTGTGCTACACACCACCGCAGTTTATAGCAACAGAGAAAGGAATAATAATATTGATTACAATCCCCACTTTTATTTATCAAATCAGTAATCTCACTCATCTGTGTGCTCTCGGGACCTTATGATGGCATTTATTCCTTAGAAGATGCTCAGTCAGTGCTTGCTGAATGACTGGATGGCTGGAGGACCAACTCAGCAAATGGCTGAATGACGAATGGCATATCTATACATGCAGGAAACTAGTAGATAAATATTAAGTGAAAGAATTGCAACGTCCCAAAGATTGTGCTCCTTTCCTGTCCCAGAAACATGGACACTTGAGAAGCACAATACAGGACAGTCTTTACCTCCATTCTCGTCTGTTTCTTTAAAGAACTGGCATGGGATGGTCTTTTTGTACACTGTGAATATGTGTTGCTCTCATTGGTTGATAAATAAAGCTGCTTTGTCCTATGGCAAGGCAGGAGAGAGCCAGGCAGGAAATCCAAGCAGAGATACAGGAGAAAAATGGGCAGAGTCTGGGAGACACCATCCAGCCACCCAAGAAACAACATGCCAGAGCACACCCGTAAGCCACGGGCCATGTGGCAACACACAGATTAATAGAAATGGGTTAATTTAAATGTAATAGGCCTGAGCCATCGGCTAAATATGCTGTAGGCAGTCTTACAGGAAGTGGTTACCCACCCACTGGGGCATGGCCTCTTATACTATTTATGCCGATGTAGAGCATGCGTCCAGCCTCTTTTCCGGCTGCGGGATTCGGTTTCTGATCTCCGTTCTAGCAGAGGATTCAGACTTGCGAGTTTATCCCTAAATAAACAACCGTCTATTTCTCAATTCTGAGCTAGTGTGGGATTTCTCTTAAGCGTCCTTCTTCATAAATATTTATAATTTATATTAAGCCTCAGAGTGGTTATTTTAAAAGCAGCTGCAGGATTGGGTGAGATGAAAAGCCCCCAATTACAAAGAACCATTTGTTTAAGCATGATGATACAATTAGATTTCTTTGGGTTTAATTTATTTTATTTTTATCTGTGTGCAAGCACATACGTGAGTCTATGCCACATGTATACAGACACCCACAGAGTACTATGTTGGGTGCTGGGAACCGATCACATGGCCTCCGGAACCACACGAGCTCTCCTAACTGATGAGCCACCTCTTCAGCCCCTCTATTTTCATCTTATTCTGTTGCCTCATTTCTAAAAGCTGCCCTGGCAGAACCATTCTGGAAGTCTCTTCAGCTAAAAGCAAGTAAGTCAAGGCATGCCGGAGCCCTCTCCAGCTCTCTGACCACGCCGACGACTAACCACGGCACAGTCAGTAGGACCCTGTGCACTGAAGAAGGAAATGAAAGCTACTGTCAGAATCAAATCAGTAAAACAAGCAGGAAATAAAGTTAAGAAACAAAACGAGTTCATCCGAAGGGAAAGACAGAAAAATGCATAAAACAGACTTTTCCCCTCAATTCTCCTTTCCCTTCCATCCTCCCTTCAGCTTATAATTTTTTTTAACCTATAAAAGTGTTTACTCGTCTTTGCAGGACATTAACAGCAATATAAAATGATAAGTATCAAATGATTATTTCCAAGTAAACCTGAAAAATGGAGTTGGCTCACACTGTGGGACACGACGGCGAACCTTAAAGAAAACTGAGGCCCCAGTGCAAATCGGATCTGACCTGAAAGGATGAGCGCCTTCAGCAGGTCAGAGCTGCCTTCTACATCTGCCAGGGTCTTGGGTGACGCAGGGTCGATCGTGAGCTGCTTCCCAATGAAGTTCCGGCAAGTTATCTTAAAAAGATGAGGACAGAAGGCACTTAGGCATGCGTGGTTTAAAGTCTGGCTGACTTGAAATGTTTGTCTCAGTCTCTGCCGAAAGAGATGTGAAACAGTCCTACAAAAAAAAGCTGGTTGAGCAGCACTCAGCCATGAGGACTTTGGGGAACATACAGCCATATAATTTTTTTCATATTTCCCTTGTACACAGCACAGCTGGGAGAACATTGGGGAAATTATATACAGCAGTTAGAATATGATTTTCTGATAGTCTATAAATTCGCTGATCTAAATATATATTCCATTATGTGAATTGAAGCACATTTCAAATACAGGCTTATTTTCCAAAGGCAGATTTAGTTCCAGCCTACGCATAATTAATGCAATTTTAACTTTCCTGATGAAGTTTTTCAAAACTAATTGCTTCTATACTATTTGGACAAATTCTTGAACAGATGTTTGAGTTCTCAAATTATAAAATATGTGAAAACAGAGAAGTGTTTAGATGAAGGAAAATTCTTTTAAAGAGTCCAAGACCCTGTTCCCTCCATGTCTCTCCTCTCAGCCCTTGGTCTAACCCCAACCAATCATTCAAGGCACAGCTGCCTCTCAATTCAGTCTGGTGAAAATGCTTCTTCAGTGTCCCTTGAGGCCTTCCCATAATGAGATGAAAACAGAGGCTGACAAGATGCAAACTCCTTCCTGCAATTTAACAAAGCACAGCAGGATGCTCCATCCTTTTCCCAGTTCCTTTAAATAAATCTTTATTGAACTCCAGTGTGTCACACACTGTTTCATACTGAAGGGATGACATAGCGGCAGAGAACAAAACAAACAAAAATTTCTATCCTGAAGGACGATATTTCAGTGAGTTACAAGAATAAACACAATGCTGAGATACATAATGTAGCATGTTAAAGAGTTTTAGCTGCTATGGAAGAATGGTGCAAACAGACACATGGTTTTAAATACAGGAGAGAAGGGAAAGTTCAGCCAGGAGTATGAAAGGGGAGGGGAAATCAGTGTGGGCACATGGAGGGAAGCTCATACCACACAAAAGTAATAACGGATGCAATGACCCTGAGGTGAGAAGTCTCAAGGACAATGTAGTTAACACCTGCAGTGACAGATGGGTATGGTCTAAGGCATCTGTAATCCCAACACTCAAGAGGCAGACCCTGAAGGACTGCTATAAAGTCAAGGCCAACCTAGTCTGCACAATGAGTTCCAAGCCAGTCGCAGCTATATAAACCCTGTCTCATGGATATCCAAATAAAAATAAAGTTTAAAGATTTGCAGGAGAGCTGGGGGCGGTGGCTCATGCCTACAAACCCAGGACTCAGTAGCAAGAGGCTCAGGAGTTCAAGGTCATCCTCTACTATATGGCAAGTTTATGGGTCATTCTTGAGCTATAAGAGATCTTGTCCAAGACAAGCAACAAAATACCTGTTGGGAAGGTACCAAGTGCTAGCCAATAACAAAGGCATAAACTACAAACTATATAGAATAAGGCATAGTATGGCCATGATGAAGCTTACTTTATTCTAAATCTGGTGGGAGGCCCAAATAGGATTGCAATCTGATTTGGATTTTCAAAGGACTGTTTCATCTGCTGCATTGAAAGCAGACTATAGGCTGGAGATAGGGTACAGGGTAATTACAAAGTCGCCAACTCGGGCAAATACACCAGTAGTTGCATCAGAAGATGGTCGGTGCTGAGAACTGGTTAGATTCTGATTGCATTTTGAGGTCAGGATTTGGAAATCAATTTGAAGCCGGTGTGAGAACAAGAGACAAGCCAGAGGCCACGCCAGGATATCTAGCATGCGCAGTTAGAATAGGGCTGTCATCAACCAACAAGGTCTTGGGAGCACAGGCTTGTTTGTGATCAGCTGACCCAAGTATGGTGTGGATCAGCTGCTTAGGGCTCACCTTTAAGGAGGAAGGGCAGGGAGGCGTCCAGTTGGTAGCATACCCACACTTTATTCTGATACTTCAACCAAGTGCTAATCTAGATAATACTAGAGTCACAGGAGTCTTCAGAAACTAAGGTCCCTGATTAGCTAACGTTAAGCTAGAGTGACTGTCCTTGGTGGGCCTGACCTAATCAGGAAAAGCCCTTGACCAGCCACTGATCTACAGAACTCCACAGACCAGACAGCAGCAGAGCCTACAATTGCTCTCTTCTCTGCAAAACAGACCAATTCCTAACCACTAAAAAGAGTGTATGGGAGATCAGGCCCTCCACCATGAAGAACTGTAAGAAAAGGAGAAAGTCCTCCCTGAAATCCCACATGCTGGTACAAGAGGAGGGACTGGAGACGGGCCCACTGGTTAGAGTTGCTGGTTGTTTGACTTTTTTGGCTTTGCAGGGTTGGGTGGGGGATGCCACCCAGCTCCCAAATCAATCACATGGAGTCTTATTCTTTCTTATGAATGCTAGGCCTTAGTTTGGCTTGTTTCTAGTCAGCTTTTTAAAAATTATCCCATCTACCTTTTGCCTCTGGGCTTTTTTCTTTTCTTCTATAATCTGACTTTCACTCTTACTCCGTGGCTGGCTGGCTGGCTGGCTGGCTGGCTGGATGGATGGATGGATGGATGGATGGATGGATGGATAGATGGACAGATGGACAGATGGATGGATGGCTCCTGACATCATCCTCCTTTTCTCTCTTTTTCTCCTTCTATTTATTCTCTCTGCCTGCCAGCCCCACCTATCCTTGCTCCTGTCTCGCTATTAGCTATGCACTCTTTATTAGGACCATCGCGTGAGTTAAACAAATGCAACATAAAAGAATGCAACACGTCTTTGCATCATTAAATAAATGTTCCACAGCAGAAACAAATATAACACATCTTAAAATAATGTTCTACAACAGGTCAGGGCCTTTGGGAAGGCAGACTCAGAGCGGGTCACAAACTTACATTTGTGCAATGAATTAGTCAAGTGGAAAACTTACATCTCTCTTCCTCCATCTCTGTCAAGATTACCAAGGTTTCCACAAGCCTTCGACAGTTTCACTTTTGTGGGCTTAGTGTTCCAGTACATATTAAATTTAAATTTTACAAGTTGGTATAAGTACAAAAATAAGTCATGGAAAAATGAAAACATTTTCCTTTGTCCTAAAATAACTTCTTCATTTGAAAAGGAACTCAAACATTAAACAGGCTCCTGAGAACTCCTGTGGGATCTAGGTACTGTTCCCAGTGCTTCTAATGAGTGTTGTCAGCCCTGACCTGGACCTGCGGATCTTGGGGAGAAGGCCTTAGCTTCTCCTTTGCTGTATCTGGGAAGTGCTGAGCAAGGGCAAGCTGTCAATGATGTTTGTGAATCTGGATGGAGAATGCCCACGTGAGAATCCTGCTAATTTGGCTCCCAAATCCTTCCCTTTTATATGTGTGGTAGCTGCTTGAGAAACAGCCTGGCTCACCTTCTCTCTGTTGTCAGCCTCGTATCTGCCACAAGCCTGTTGAGCGACATCGGGGCCGTTGAACTTCTGTATCCTCATGAGCAACTGGCGCTGTGCATACACCAACAACGGGGTCACTTGCTCTGAATACCGCTCACTGGGTCACGGTAAAGAACACATTGAAAAGTTAACTTGTGCTAAAAGACCATCCCCCAAAGAAGTCTGTAACTTTGGCTGCCTTTGGGGCTGGACATACTGTGAAATGATGTTGAACTGAATGGCAAGAGACACCAGCGTCTCCCACTTCTCTACTTGGTACAGAACCTCCAGAGACTTTAACACAAAGTCACGGATCCATTTCAAATCGACCACATTGACGTCATCCAAAGGATGCTCGAAACTCAGGCTGGATCCCCCGTTATCGTATTTGATGTTCCCGTAGCAGCTGGGAATGCAGAAGTCGCCTTTCTCTTCGACTGGCTGCAGGAAGCACATGGAGATAAATTGCCCAAGCTAAGGTCTCACTGCATATTCCTCTGGTAAACAAATGTGGTAATGCAACATGAGAAGGAACTGAACACAAAGGAAAATTCACGCTACGGGAGTCACAGCTTCACAATTTAGCGCCGTGCGATACATCTTCAGTGACGATGGACATGGGCTGGATTTGTGTGCACTGTAATTCAGTGCAGCCACCACACATGTGTGGCTCTGATTATTTGAAATGTAACAGTGCAACCAAGGTTTTAATTTTAATTTAACATTTTTAACTTATTTAGTGACAGCTAATATTTCTCAGACAGCAGTGGTAGAGGTCTGTTCTTGGCATGTATTAACATTTGGTTTAAGTAAGGACATTAAGCCAATATGATAACGCTTTTAGGAAAAAATATTTAGTTTGTACAAATAACAATCTTTCCTGATATGTTGGGACCATTAACTAGATGTAGAATACTAAACCCAGTTCATTAATATAAAAGTCAATTTTATGGAGGTGTCTTAGTTGGGGTTCCTGTTGCTGTGATGAAACACCATAACCAAAAGCAAGTTATGGAGGAAAGGGCTTATTTGGCTTACACTTCTACATCACTGTTCATCACTGAAGGAAGTCAGGGCAGGAACTCAGACAGGGCAGGAACCTGGAGGCAGGAGCTGATGCGTGAGAGGCCATGGAGGGATGCTGCTTACTGGCTTGCTCCCCATGGCTTGCTCAGCTTCATTTTTTTAATGGAAGCCAGGACCATGGCCCCACCCATGATGGAATTGGCCCTCCCCAATTGGTCACTGATTGAGAAGATGCCCTACAGGCTCGCCTACAGCCTAGTCTTATGGAAGCATTTTCTTAATTGAGGTTCTTTTTCTCAGATGACTATAGCTTGTGTCAAATTGACATCAAACTGTCTAGCACAACTGACCCCTTGCCAACTTGACACACAAACACATCACTATTAAGCCACATCCCTTCCTTTCTTATCCATCCCCAACATCACACATTAATTTCAAAATATCAAAATATAAAACACTTTCAAATTTAAAATGTCCACAAGTCTTACAGATACAGACATTTTAAAAACTCAGTCTCTTCTAAAATCCAGTCTTTTGTAAAATATAAAATCTACAACTGTATATTCCTATAAAATCAAAAGTAAATTAAATACTTTCTTACTTCAAGAGGGACGAACCATGGCACAGTCACAATCTGAACGAAGCAAGAACAAACTGCAGCTGCGTAAATAACTCAGTGCCTGATATCTGGAATCCACTCACCATCTTCTGGGCTCCTCCAGAGGGCTTGAACAGCCATTCATAGCACAGAAGGATCATCTTCTCGGCTAGGGATGGCTCCACTCCACGGCTGCTGCTATCCTTACTGCTCATCCCGTGGTACCGGCATCTCCAAAATGCTGGGGTCTCTTGCCGCTAACTAGACTGTATTTTACCAATAGCCTCTTCTGGACTCTTCAAGATGCCAAGCCTCAACTTCTCTGCATGACCCCTTTAATGCTGGGCCTTCAACTCCTAATGAGCTTGCACCTTCACCAACGGCTTCTGTCTTGTCTCTCATAGTTCTCAGCTGTTCTTCATGCCTTCAAATTCAGTACAGCTTTGGAGACTCTCATCCACTGTCAAATTCAGCTTCCAGCATGAATACAACCTTGTCCTCTGGGACACAGCTTCTCCATGTGGACTTGGAGGAAACACTTCTCAGAATATTTCACCTCCAGGATGCTGGCCTCTTCTCAAACCCTGCTAATCTCTCAGCTCCAGCCAACCAACATCAATTGTCCCAGTGAGCAAAGGTTTCCCTTTAGTTGTTCTGGTATCTTGGTAATCACAGCCAACTCTTTAGCCTCAGTTTACCAGAACCACAGATTCTTAATTCAAAATATGTAATGGC
The DNA here is from genome assembly GCA_004026605.1 of Ondatra zibethicus. Classification (NCBI taxonomy): domain Eukaryota; kingdom Metazoa; phylum Chordata; class Mammalia; order Rodentia; family Cricetidae; genus Ondatra; species Ondatra zibethicus. Next base: position 56,756 of record PVIU01004169.1, read on the forward strand.
CCCATGGGAGTCAAAGTGACTCCAACTCAGCCTCTGGAATTTCACAAGCAGGCCCCGATCATCTGCTTTTCTCTCAATATTATTATCTTCCAAGCTTCGACAGAACAAAACTCACTGAGCTTCGAACACTCAATGCCTTTTCTATACAAAACTTCCAAAGTCTTGCCACAGTCTTCCCAAAAGTATCGTGGTCAGGTCTGTCACAGCAAAGCCCCGCTATCCCAGCACCCATTTCTGTCTTGGGGTTGCTATTGCTGTGATCCAACATCCACATCACTGTTCATCATAGAAGGAGGTGAGCACAGGAACCCAAACAGGGCAGGAACCTGGAGGGAGGAGCTGATGCAGAGGCCATGCGCGCAGTGGGGTGGGGTGCTGCTTACTGGATTGCTCCACTTAACTTGCTCAGCTTGCTTTAATAGAGAACCCAGGGCCACCAGCCCAGAGATGGCACCACCCAAAATGAAGTTGGCCCTCCCCCATCAATCACTAATTAAGAAAATACCCTGCCTGCTTGCCTGCAACCTGGTCTTGTGGAGGCATTTTCTCAATTGAGACTCCCTCCTCACAGATGATTATAGCCTGTGTCAGGTTGACATCAAACTAGCCAGCACAGGGGGTTTTCTCTAGAGGTCTGATTTGGGTGCAGAAAAGTTACTATTTTAACTACAACTGTGCTCTTTTTCCAGGAGTCCTGATACATTTGTGTATTCCTCTGAAAATTCCTGCAGCAAAGCAAAATGCATGAGGCTTCATCTAAGGGCCAGGCTATCGCTCAAATATACAGCCAAATGGGGTCAGCCCATTCTGTCCTGGTGACTCATTGGAAGTAACCAGAGCCACAGGGGGAAGGCACGAACAAAGATGGAGGCTGGGCAAGATCCACTCCTTCCAGCTAGAAGAGTGTCTGGCTATGGAGGATCAGAGAATGAAACGGTGCTGTAGCACGTACTGTCTGTGTGAGTTTCACACCTGACATAGTGCCAGCGTGTGGAACATACTCAAGGGAAACCGTGTTGTGAGTTATGAGTCCAGGTCCCAATCCACTGCATCTGTGGTGGCGCACGTGTGTGTAAGCTCGTTCTCTCTGATCCCCGAGTGGAGGCCTCGGCACTCACCCTCCTCTTGACCTGTTCCACTCAGCCCTTTCTGGCTTGCCATGTTTACATACTATGTCAGGGAGGGGCTCCCTTTCTAGGATGAAGGACGAGGAAGCCCTCAGTGGGGAGTGTATGTTCCAATACAGAGCGCACTAACAACAAAGCTGGGATTCTATCTCAGAGTATGTTATTCGACTTCCATCTCTCCATTGACTCCAGCCGGGCAGTCAAGGCCAGGGGAGCCAGGGGACATAACATGCTACAAGACAATACTGAGAAGCAGGCAGAGCTGACACTTCAGGATGGAAACAGCAGCTGGAGGGCAGGGGTTTGGGTGTGGTCACAGTCTACAATTTTAAAGATTTTATGCCATGTACAATGCTTTAAGGTGTTTTATTAAAGACAATTTATAGCACCTAAAACAGTAGGGAAATAAAACCCATGCACCTCCTACAAGCTTCAATAGCTTTCAAGCTTTAGGGTGTACCCAGTTAGCTCATTATTTTTAAATCTATCCCAGAAATTACACTAATCAATCTATAAATATTTCAATATAATCTCTAAAGAGCGAAGAATTCATTTTACATAAACATAATGTTATAATCCTACTTTAAAAATAGACAAAAATAATGACTGAGGAGACGGTGCCATGGACAAAAGTGCACAACCCCTTCCCCCCGAGAATGAAGACATGAGTCTGAATCCACAGAGCCCATATAAAAGCAGCAGCTGTGTGCCAGGACAAGATGAGAGGTGGCGTGAAAGTCTGTGGGCCAGCTAGCCTGGCATACACAACCCAAGAGCAAAACAACAAAGAGACCTAGGCTCAAAGGCAGGAACAGGGATCGGCGTGTAAGGGCCTTTGACCTCCCACCTCCTAGTGCACGCTGTGGCACTCACACACCTGCAAACACACATGCATGTATGCACATCACACACACACAGAGAAAGAGAGAGAGAGAGAGAGAAACAGCATCATACACATACAAAAAAAAACCCAGCAAATATCTTAAAATCCCCCTTCAATAACCACACTGAAAATGTTCCCATTTCTTGAAATGAGACCAGCACAAGGACCAAACACTGCAAGCTGGGTATGGCTCAAGTCCTTTTTAATCGATTATTTCATCTCCCTTTTTAAATTTTCATTTTGTTGTTGAAGAAACCATGTCGCTTCCTGGAGAGCTCCCTAGGGCTCGATGCTGTTGATTGCATTCCTAAGGCTTTCTCTGGAATGTTCCTCTGTCAGCGACATTTGTGGCAGCTGTGAGGTCTGAACGCTTGCTCTGATTAGTCTGGGAGTTTTTCTGACTGGGACACTCTAAGCCAGTCTTCCTCCACTTAACCCATTCCCCCAAGAAGTGACAAATCTTGCCAACAGCCTTTCTTCATTTTCTACCTGAATACCTGCACTTAAGTTCCCCTCAACAGTTATCAGAGGCAGGATAACCCCACATGGCCCTGGTCCCTTTATAGAGTTGAAGGCCACATTCTGGGTGCTAGCTGCTGCCACTTCCTTTAGGGTCCCTTTCAGTTTCACCGCCTACCCTGTCATCCTTTCAAGCTTGTGCGTGCTCTGCCTTCAGAGTCTCCAAAGATGCCACTGAGTTTGTTTTCCATTGATTATCTAATGCTGGGCATGCAGCCTGCCTAGGCTTAAGAGCAGTTTGTTTCCACAGGATTTCCTTGAAGGAAACTAAAATTTATCTGCAAGTGGTTATAAACTGGAGATAGCTTCTGAGTTGGTTAGGGATGGGAGCCTCTGTTCCCTTCTCCTTTCAGCTCTTGGACCCCACTTGGTGCAGACCTGTGCAGGCCTGTGCACAGGCCTCAATCTCTGTGTGTTATGTTTCTTAATGTTCAGATTGTTTCTCTTATGAAGAAATAGATATGTCTTTTTTCTACCCAGTCAAACAATCTATGCCTTTTTATTATGCTGTTTAGCCAACTTACATTTAATATAGGTATGGCTATGACTGAGTTAGTTTTAATAGTTGTCTTAGTCAGTGTTCTATTGCTGTGAAGAAACCCCACGACCATGACAGCTCATATAAAGAAAAGTACATCATTGGGAGGACTCATTTACAGTTTCAGAGGTTTAGTTCTTTATCAGCATGGAAGACATGGTGCTGGAGAAGGAGCTGAAAGTTCTACATCCAGATCTGCAGGCAGCAGGAAAAGCAAAACTCTGGGCTTGAAATGGGTTATTTAAAACCTCAAAGCTGATTCCCAGTGACACACCTCTTCCAACAAGACCATGCCTCCTAATCCTTTCAAATAGTGCCACTCCCTATGGACCCATTGGGGCCATTTTCATCCAAACCACGACAATACTTGATATTTGGTTTTCAATTTGTCCTGTGTATGTTTTGGCCCTCTGCTCTTTCTCTCATTCTTCTGGGTTGGTTATTATTTAGTCTTACATTATTAGCTTCTCAGCTATCTCTTTTTGTTGCTATCATCTACGCCATGGACTATAGCATACATTCTTAAATGATCATACCTCACTTAAAGTTAATATTGGAACACTCAGTATAAATAGTTTAATCTTATTTACAAGCTTTGTCTTTCATGATATTGTTATTAGATACTTTCCTTCAAAATGTTATAATGTTATATCTCAATGTGATTAGGAGTTTGCTAATTTTCAATATGCTTATGGTTTTGCATTTATATTGTTTCTATTTTATTTCCATAATGTAATAATGGTGTGATAGATTTTCAACAGATAGAAGTCTTAGCACATGGATAAATAGAATAGGGCAATATAGACCACTGGGAGAGAGGTAACCTGAGAGGCTTGGCTTCTGCATGGATTAAATACACCAAAGTCAATTCATATAGGAGACAAGATTCAGTAAGGATTTCTTCCTCTTCCCTTCAAACAAACTGGATTTTCAGGCTAAGGTATTTTTAATTAACATTAATGCAAGTTATGTGCTGTGAAAAAAATTATAATGAGAAGCAAATGAAAAACAGACAAACCAAATGGGAACACAAGAAAAATATCAATTTCTACTTATCCCAAGCTTCACGATAAAAGGTATTTTTAATTGGATACAATAAAAATAATTACCCAAGTGCCCTTACCTTGATAGAATTGGTGCTCTGCAGCTTTATTAACATGTCAATAAGTAGCTCTGCACCCAGGTTGAACGGTAGCACGCAGATGCAGAGAAAGCCATCCTGGTTAATAGGAAAGGTTTTGTAGCTGTCCACAGCCTGCTTCAGTAGTATCTGCAGCTCCTGGACAAAGTTCCAGAATGCCCTACAGCAGTTTTGCAGTAAAGTCCAATAGCCACCACGATAAGCAAGAACCTAAGACAAACATCACATTCAGTACCGCAGAGTTCCAAGTGTTATAGATGCCTGGGAAATTTGACTTTTTATCTGCAAACATATATGTTGATTTAAAAGAATAACTAAAACCATTTCTTATGAGCCACTCCCATTCTCACCACTATGGCACGAGCTGGGCTGAGTCCATCAACCGCAGAAGCACACACTAGAGCTCTAGCCTAGCCGGACTTGCCCATGGTCCTCAATCCACTAAGTAAAAAAGTAAACTTTGCAAATTCATAGTCAGAATCCCCAAATCCCATTTTTATAGGTGCTGTGGATACAGCAGTGAGCAAGGGCAACTGGTCTACCTTCCTGCTGCTTCGGTTTACAAGAGAAGACCAACAGTAGGAAGATAAACAAGCATGGGACTTCAGGGGGAAAAATATTTTATTTTAAATAAAGCAGGAGCCGGAAAGGTGACTCAGCAGTTAAGGGCATTTAAGGCTTTTCCAGAGGACCTGATGTGGGTTCCTAGCACCCACATCAAGTTCTCACAACCACCTGCAACTCCAACTGCAGGGAATCCAATGCCTCGGGCCTCCTTGAGCATCTGTGCCTCATGTGCACACACACACACACACACACACACACACACACACATACAGATACACACACATTTATAAATAATAAAAGTTAATTCACAAAACCAAAGCAGAAGTAAGTCAGAACTGGCAAGGAATGAGAGGATATAGTAGCGAAGGGTCCGGAGAGACTCCTTTCTGAGGGGGAGGGGATGTGCAGGAACCTGAAGTGAGGGTGTGGAGGAGGAGAGGAACATAGAGGAAAGGGGGAAAGTGTGAGCTGGGGAGGAAGCAGATTGAGTGCCTTTGCAATGGGAGTGGGAGGAGAAATGGGAGCAAGGAGAGCTGAGCTCCCCACCCTGAGCAGGGCTTGGCTCCTCCAGCAGCCTGCAGCTAATAGACAGGAGCACAAGATTGAATGCTCATCATCAAGGGGATGGTTGGGTTCACGTGAACCCAAGTGGTATTTGCCTTGAAAGTATAGTGGTCCTATTACCTTTCAAGACATTTTAAACATAGGACTGCCCCGCTATGATTAAAAAGAAACTAATTCCTTTATGGCTAATAATTTCAATCCTGAGTTTAACTGTCTGTTAGTATTTTAAAAGCACAAGTGAGAGCAGGCAAAGTTCTAAAAAAAGAAAAAAAGCACAAGTGATGGCTGCAGAGATGATCAGGAGGAAACAATGGTTTCTGGGTAAGCATGAGGACCTGTGTTCAAATCTCCAGGACCCACAGAAAGAGCCAGGCGTGGCCACAGTAATAGGTACACTGTACCTGTAACTATAGCACTGGGAGACTGTTGGGGTTGTCAGAGGCAGGAAGATCACTGGGGCTTGCTGGTTGCCAGCTTAGCTCAAGGTTTAGTGAGAGATTCTATGATAGTATAAAGCACTGAATGACAGAATAGTGCAGGACACCAAATGTCCTCACCTGGCCTCTGTATACACACGCCTGCACCCACATGTGCACATATATTCACATACACACACTCACATGCACACACGCACACGTGCACACACACACACACACACACACACACACACGAGAGAGAGAGACAGAGAGAGAGAAGCGTTGACATAAATGGCTGATAAAATTAGGAGGTTTCAGGAAGTTGCGAGAAGGGCAGAGTTTTCACAGCCTGCGTCATCAATCTTCCCTTGCGCTAGAGGAGAGAGAGGTCATGGCAACACTGGAGACGCCCAATGCTATCACCAAAGAATCCCACTTCCTGCTGTTGCAGGAAAGCAGTCAAGGCGCACGCATCATCACAGGATCTTGACGGCAACAAGGGTCACCAAGGAGGTTCTGGGTGCAAAGGTGACAGCTAAAAAGATGACCCACACAGCCAGACAACACATAGCCAGCAAACCTCAAAACTGGCCGAGGCAAAACCAAGCAAGGTGAAGGCTGTACATAGTAAGTGAACACATCTCACACATCCGGGATTATAGGTGAACCTCTCACTTCTGGTCCACTGCAGGAGCAAAAGAAAGGACTGTATTACCATTGCTCTCCTGCAACATGAGAAGATTTTCATAAAATGATCCAGTCCCCAGTTCAGTGCTCGATCCTTCTCTCTGGCATTAATACAAATGCCTAGTTGAGATTCTGACTCAGAAAGTGTATTTGTTTTTATCTTGGAAACATTCTCTTCACTTTTTGAATTCCAAAATGCAGAAAAATCTTCAATATCTGTATTCCAAAAATAAATCACAATGCTGTCAAAAAACATTACCCAGAAAAAAAAAAGATACAAAGCATAAAACACTGATTACATTCCAACAAAGATGGTGAATGTTGTGTAATGGTAACACATGACCATGTCACATAAACTTGGAGAAGGAATGGGACAATCAGAGACACAACCAACCAAGGGAGGTTTCTAGAGAAGGGGACACTTATAAGTTCGAGGTCATCAGGCATGGCTACCCCCCTGTGGCGAAGCAGAAGAGAGCACTTTGGGCTAAGTTGGGGGCAAAGGGCACAAGGCAGTGAAAGGTTTGAACAGGGGTCTGGAAGCACTGTGACAGAGGCCAATGTCCTTCCGTCTTCCTAATCATCCCCAGGACCTGTGCGCTCTTGAGAGAGTAGCATCCTGGCCACTCATTCCTCTGCTGGGGTGACATCAATCCAGAAGCATTTTGCCTGCCTCTTATCTCCACTTATGGTCACTGAACAGTTCAAGTCTAATGTCCTGTCTCTGTTGTAAGGAGGGGGATGCTTGTTGGCTCCCAGCCACTCGGCCCCGAAATAATCACACAACAACAGTATTAATTAAATCACTGCTTGGCCCCTTAGCTCTAGCTTCTTATTGGCCAGCTCTTACATATTAATTTAACCCATTTCTATTAATCTGTGTAAGGCCACGAGGCTGTGGTTTGCCAGCTAAAGTTCTGGTGTCTGTCTCTGGCGGGCTACATGGTGTCTCTCTAACTCTGCTCTTCTTTCTCCCAGCGTACAGCCTAGCTTTCCCTGCCTAGTTCTGTTCTTCCCTGCCATGGGCTCAAAGCAGTTCTTTATTCATTAACCAATAAAAGCAACACACAGACAGAAGGACCTCCCGCACCATTTCTCCAATATCACAGTGGGTTGTAAAGGTATATATGTCAATTGATTTATAATAAATAAATAAATCAGATGTTATATCCACGGAATTTCTCTTTGACGATGTGGATATGCATTATATGATATATGAGTACAGATCTGCACCTAGAAGAATCAGAAGCATGTTGAATACCTCACTGTGAACCAACACTACCAAGGCAATTTAACCAGCTACTGAGAACCCTGATCAGCAAGAAAGTCCAGCATGCTTAAATGACAGCATTAAAGGATCTGAGAGAGGGCTCAGCAGTCAGAAGCACTAACTGCTCTTCCAGAGAACCTGGGCTCAATTTTTAGCCCCCACACGAAGGTTTACAATCACCTGCCACTCCACTCTCAGGGGATGCAATCCCCTCTTTGGGCCTCCACTGGCATTATACATGCACATGACGCACATCCATCCATGCAGCCAAAATACACATAAAATATTTTAATGCCAGTATGAAAATATGCATACATGAATTTTTAATAGTATCAAGATACTAGAAACACATTTTTATTTGTGAAATAGGTGGAAGTCAAGATAGAAAAACCTGCTGGTTAAAAATAGTATTTCAGGCTCTATCATCTTTACAGACAAGGGTTTAAAATCAACCAAATTTGACAGGCAAGAGTCAGTGCAGCATCCAGATAGGAAGACTTCTATGCCTGTTATGTCTCCACCACCCAGAGACTGCGCAAACTGGACCCTATAACAGGTCCGGCAAGCAGAGTATTATTTCATTTGCCTTGAAGTGGACTTTCACAGAAGGTACAAATGGGAGCCTGTGGGGCAACAGTGGACTGTCTCAAGTACAAAATCAGCTACCAAGACTGTATTTGTGCCTGTCAATATCAGGCCACTGATAGAATCTATTTGAAAAGTGACTTTCACTAAGATATCATACCTGCTAGCAAGTCTTTCCCTAGCTTGAGCAGCCAGAGTCTGTCGATACTTAGCAAAAGTGAATTATATTTGCCAACTGCTCAAAATGATTTATGGTGGAACATTAAATACTTACTTGTTAAAGTCACGCAAAGTGATTACCAAAACTCACCAATACAACTAAGCTGCTGGGCTTTTGAAATGGCATGTATATCTCTCTATCAACAAGCACACGTGTGTATGCATGTGTGTTCTCTATCAACAAGCACACGTGTTAGGGGTGTGTGTGTGTGTGTGATATTATATGTTTGTGATAGTGAATAAAACTTAGAGGCAATTAATGCAGCTGTCAATAAGCACACCTTCTTTATCTGTGGGTTGGTTGGGCTTCTTTTTTTTAGAGGCCATCAGGACATCCAGCATTGCTTTGTAGCTGTCCGCAGTCAGCTTTGCTGTTGGTAACATTATTCCAGAATGGTACAGTGAGAAAACATTAGGGTCACATGATTGGAAACTGAAAAGGGGGCCAAAAATAAATTGTATCTCTATATAAATAATATACATAACATATAAATATATGTAATATAGTATATAAATAAATAATATATGATATATATCAGATGAAACAACAACATAAACAGCTAACCAAAACTGAACTCTCTTAAATACAGCCAGTTTTATTTTTAAACCATTTGTAGTTGTGATTTTAGACCATAAATTCTCCTGGCAGGTAATCAGCCCCCAGCACCTTACCACACACTGTTGAGGTTATATATTGTAACTCTACTGTTAGGCACTTACTGTACCATTCCATAAAAGGATTCTTGAAGATGAGAATAAGGTCTCTCTTCTCGCTTTGAGTTCAACAGCAATAATTTATGTTGGGCTGAAACGCCAGCTCTGTGGCAGACCAGTTGCCTAATAAGTGTAAGGCCCTGGCTTTAATAGTTACTAGTGCAATAAGTAAAGACTACTAAAATAATAAAATCACACAATTTAAGTACAATTCAGTAAAGATACCTCCTGCTTAGAATATGTCCATAACCATGTTTCTTTTCTCCCCTTTTTGTCTAAAATAAAAAGGCTATAATTAATATAAGAAAACTATATACAATAAGTACAATGACTATTTACAGGCAATAAATACATCAACACTGTCTAGCACAATAAATACATCAACAAAGTCTGAGCACTATGCAATCTTACAAATATAAATGCCAAGTACCCACTAATAATCGTAATAAAATCAAAGCTGGCAGCAGCAAATCAGCCCTAGCCTAACTTTGACCATGGACTGCTTTCCTGTGCTGCCATCAGGCAGAGTTGGTGACACATGACAAAGAAACTTGAAGAAGCCCTCTTGGTACACAGAGGATAGCAAGGAACCCTGTCTCTTCCCTGCCATGGACCACACTACTAAGCCAATTATTGCTTTTTTGACCCTGGACTCACTCTGGCCTAGGCTATTGCCACCCTCCCACCCCAGCCTCAGTACGAGAACTGTAGCCATTGCGCCCAGCTGGCTGACCATTTGAATGCAGCGATTTTGCGAAGGTTATCCTTCCAAGGGTTCTAACCGAACTTCTGGGGAAACCAAAGAAGGGGACAAATTCATTTTTGATTTGAGCCTGCATTTCTTTGCCTCATTGGATTACTGAAATAAACAACCTTCTTATTTCACATCTGCTCTCCAGTCTTTCCTCCAGCCAACCCATTTCATGTGTAGCCAAGGGCACTCCTCATCAGAAATCCTTACTAATCTCCTGCCATGTAGGACACAAAGCTCAACTAAACACAAACTGAAGACCCTTCACAGCTTGGTACCCACTGGCTTTCCTATTTCTTACCACCTCTTTGAGATGCCCTCGATTCTTGTCAGACAATTTTGGATTCTTGCCCTGTTTCCTACCTGGACTCTTGACTTATGTTATTCCAACTACCAAGAATGCCTGCTTCTCTGACTGGTTACTTCTAAACCTTGCCATCCATCAACATCCAGGAGTACCATCTCCATGAACCCCTTCCTATAAAGTCAAGCCAGAAGAAAGCCACCAAGTAACAAAGAATTTAAATGTGCTTGACCATCTACCAACAAATAGAGTTATGTACGGGTGCTCATGATACACTACCAGGCTCATATATGTATGTATGTATATATATATATATATATCTTGTCCATCTTTACATACTCATGGCATCTAGCTCACTGCCCTGCATGTAAGAGTTCTTTGGCAAGCATCTTTTGGATGGAAGACTTTGTATCACCTTTGCAACAGATACCTAGCATTCCTTAGTATAATCCTCTATTTTTATCTCCCTCAGCACTTAGCCAAAGGTACAGAATAAAATCACAAATTGCCTGTTGAATTCATGGCATAAATATCACATTAAAAATCTTATTACTTAAAAAAAAAGGAACAAAAATATGATCTCTTTTTGCCGGCTTCAAATATCCCTCTGACTGAAAGTAACAGTGACATGAAGCCTGCTGATGTCAACAGTTGTTATGGAGTTCACCCTTGCACTAGAAGCTATACGACAAACTTATTTGAAAGGTTGGCAAATTAGTATCACATGAGACGTGACTGAGCATTTGTTTGGCAAAGAAACCATCATAACAAAATTGAAAATACAGTACACCATCCTGGAAACATTGCTAAATTGAGGCCTCGAGCATTCAAGTGAACAGTTCCTGTTCATGACATGAACGGAGTATAACTTACCAGTACCATTCCATACCTGACATTAGAATGCGAAGCGCTGAACCTCATCTTTGTGCGCTCAGTCAGCTTCAGTAAAAACAAGTGGAAGTGTGCGCTAGCCAGATACAGGTTCATCTGTGCTCTCCAAGGGAGCTCTTCAAGAAGTATTTGGTGAAATCGCTTTCTTTTGACATAATTTAATATTATGGGATTCAAGTTATCTGTCAGGCTTCGGTATGCCATTTTTTTAACATCCGTTCTCTTATTTCTGCAAGGGAAAAAGATGTTTTGATGTTATACAAAAAAATTTAAAAATTTTAAATAAACATTAAATAAAGAAAAATGATTCCAGCTGGGCAGTGGTGACACACACCTTTAATCCTAGCACTTGGGCAGCAGAGGCAGGCGCTCTCCGAGTTCAAGGCCAGCCTGGACAACAGAGCAAGTTATAGGACAGACAAGGCTTCACAGAGAAACTCTTGTCTCAAAAAGCTAAAAAAATAAAAATAAAAAGAAGAGAAGGAGGAGGAAGAGGAAGAAGGAGGATTCCAATTTGTACAGAATATACCATGACATCACTTGATTACCCTTATGCAAATTTTTGGCTCATTTGTCATTTCCTCGGTTCTCAAAATGTAAAATAGTACAGAAGAAAGGCCGCAAGGAAAAGCACAGAGGACAGGAACACTACTTAATTGCCTTCAAGAGTCTCCTATGTTTCAGTTCAAACAAGGGCTTTGCTTTTCCATAATCAAAAGGCCACTGGGATTACACAAGCTATGCAATGTTCATATTGATCAGTTTTTTCAATATAAACAACAACTTCATTTTTCTACATCAGTCCTTAAGGGGATAAAAAAACAATGGAGCAAGATTTTGCCTAACATTAGTTAGACTCTACAGGAAATAAAATTTCAATCAAATGTAGAAGAAATAAGTTCAAAAATTAAGAATTCAATCCACTAAGAGGGGAAAATATCCACCTGTATTTAACAGTTCATATTTGAGTCTGATTTTGTTTTCAGAGAGTGGATCTCATTATGTAGTCCAGGCTAGCTTTGACCTCTCCACCCTCCTGCCTCTGCCTTCAAAGCATTATGATGGTTCAAGTTTTTTAATTTGTTTATTTTTATTTTATGTGTGTTGGTGTTTTGTCAGGGGTTTCAGGTTCCCTGGAACTAGAATAACAGACAGTTGAGAGACAAGTCCTCTGGAAGAGCAGTCAGCGCGCTTAACCACTGAGCCTTCTCTCTAGCCTGACAGTTCAAATTTTCAAAAGATAGCATACATTTAATCTTTTCAAAGATCATTCCTATAGATCACCTGGTAAATTGTTTGCTATGCAGTCAGGAAGACATTTGTCTGGATTCCCAGAACCCACAGCGAAAGTTGGATGTGGTGGCAGACACCTGTAATTCCAACATGGGGAGTGGCAGCAAGAGGGTCTCTGTCTGGTGTTCGGTGGCCAATCAGTGCAGCTGGTCAGCAAGCTCCAAACCCAGTGAGCCCATGACTCAAAAACTCAAGTACAGAGCAATTGAGGAAGACACTCAGTGTCAACCTCTGACCCTCTAATGGAGGATCAGGACAAAATACCTCATGTACACACACCCAAAAAACTATCAAAGTAGCTTAACTATGTTTATAACTAGTTGTTCGGGGGCATCACTTTGTTTCTTCCAAACGGTCTGTTTTGTACAGCATATAATAACCTTGTCCCATTGGTCAGCACCATTCTTTGTGACATAGATTTAAAAAGTTAACAAATACACACACACACACACACACACACACACTAGAAGATAGATAGATAGATAGATAGATAGATAGATAGATAGATAGATAGATAGATGGATGGATGGATGGATGGATGGATGGATGGATGGATGGATGGATGGATGGATGGATGGATGGATGGATGAATGGATAGATAGGTAGATAGATAGGCATGCAGGGAGACAGACAGACAGATAGACAGATGGTAGATAGGTATATATAGGTAGATGGATGGATAGATTAGATAGACAGACAGAGATCAGGTCCAACCAGGGTCAAAATATCCTGTCCTATAACAGCCCCTCTCATGAGGACCAGCAGAGTCACCATCACCTGTGAATCTATTAGAAACTACTGTTTTTCTGTCTGTGCCTGCTTTAGATGCCTAGGGGCCAGCCAGACACAACCCTCTCTGTTCATTAAGGCCTCCTCATTAGATAGACAGACAGACAGACAGACAGACAGACAGAGATCAGGTCCAACTAGGGTCAAAATATCCTGTCCTATAACAGCCCCTCTCATGAGGACCCCAGTAATTCCCTTTTCTACTTTTACATTATATGTGCCCAACACCCTCTCCACCCTCTTCCTATAAGCCCCCCTTCCTCCTCTCTTGGACACCTTTCTACTTTCATGACCTCTAGCTACACTTCCCTCTGATACACACACTTGACATTATTTTTCAGTTCTGAATATATGAATTTTGATTAACAAAGGTCCTTTAATTCAAGGCTTCTGGGCTTTCTGTTGTTGTAATAGGTTAATTTTTCTACCAAAACCATGAATCTTTTAAATGCTCATTCTGAAAATTTAAAGTGTTGTTGTCAAAACAAAATGAATCTTGTCCTTGTGCAGGGAGACCATTCTCCTCAAAAGGCTAAACGGGGCCCACAGGACCTCCACGAGAAAACAAAAGAGTCCAGGAAGTGAGCAGGAGGACAGGGCACATCCTGTAGTGCAGACAAGCCGGTGCACGAAGAAGAGACTGCAACTTAATATTTAATTGTACCCTAACAATGAGACCTATCACCACAGTGGTGATGGTCACATATGTCCTACAGCTTGCACAGAACTAAACATATATATAGAGAGAGACATGTATGGATTCATATAAAGTTACTAGACTCTGAATAAAGTCATTGGATTGTTTGTGATAGGTAAAGAGTTTCTGGGGTCTGTCTCTCAAAAAATGCATATACATCTTCAATTGTCTGAAAAAAAAGTATTTTAAGGTACATGTTACAAGAATGTCCATATCACAGGATTTTCAGGATTATATTTGAGGTCTTAGCCTGTCAGTAACAAGAAAAAGAAACCAGAGGTTTGAAGACTAGAGAAGAATGAGTTAGACTTTTGGACCATCCACACAGACAGACTTGAGCCCAGGAGTAAAGGATCAAGCCATCAGACAATCTACATACCAGGATTCTAGTATATCTCTATTCAAAGAATAGAAGAATTCATAAAGTAATTTTAAAATCCATACAAAAATAGTGCTTTATATAGCTAACAAAAGGTAAGCAACACATCTGGGGAAAAACCACCTAATGTATCAAAAAAATTACAAGATCTTAAGATGCAGTCTGTCTTCTACAAGAAAGACATGGCGTTGCAAAGGAACCAAACAAAACTTCCCAAGCTGGCATATATATTCAATTCTCCTTTCAAATTCACAATAGAATTCATCCTGTTACACAGCAAGCTAGCGTGAACTATTTTGTAGAAGATTATTCAAGGCCTGAGTGAAGGAAAACAACATGCTGCAGGGATGGTTTCTGTCAGACAGAAAGTTTCCTTTGGAGCCAAAGTAATTATAGTAGTAGGTTACTGATTCAGAAAACAGGTAAACAGACTCACGGGACAGAGAAGAGGTCCCAAAACTAAATCCATGAATAGTCAGTAAATAACAAAAATGTCAGTGACAAGAGAATCTGCTGTTAGAGAACAGATGACCCAATTAATGGCGCCATCTAAAAGATGCAGTCATTTAGGAGGAGAGATGGCTCATCATTTGAGAGCACTGGCTGATCGTCCAGAGGACCCGGGTTCAGTTCCCAGCACCTCCCCCATGGCACTCAGCCGTCTGTAACTCCAGTTTCAGGGTCCCCTCTTCCGACCTTCATGGGCACTGCACACACATGGTGCACACATACATATGAGGGCAAAATACTCATACGCATGAAATAAAAATAAATCTTTTTAAACTTCTGTCCTCTGAAGATAAAAAGCCATTCATAACTTGCTCTGGACTAGTGGCGGCCACCAGTGGCTCTGTAGCCAACACTCCATAGCTTATCCTATTCACAGCTGTCCCTGATTCATGTCGGTTACTGCACTTCTAGCATTAGTATGTAAGCACCTTGAAAACACTGATGTTTTCCCGCTGTTACTGCTTGACATGTTCAGACATTTATATAATGAACTTTAGCCATTTGGTCCTCCATCAACTCTCTTGTCTCCCTCTCTCTCCCACTAGAATCATTTTCTTCAGCAACCCCTCACCACACACACACACACACACACACACACACACACACACACACACACACACACATACACTTTCACGTCTCCTTTGTGAGTGCAACCCACTGGGTTTGATTATTGCATCATATCTGGTTTCCCCATATATCCCTAATACCCAAATCAGTGCCTAGCAGGAAGTAAGCATAACATAATAGTGCTGACAATTCATCAATACCTTTCCTGCTCCGACAGTTCAAAAATGGAGGGATTCTTGAAAAAGAAATCTTTGAGAGTTTCCTTTTTCTTCTTTTTTCTTCGTGGTGGCCCATCTGCACTCTTCATGGAAAAGAGAACAGATGTTACACGTCAAAACCGGAACATAAAGGGATTATCTCCCCACAGTGTGATGCTTATCTTCGGACCTGAAACACACTGGCTTTCCTACATCCTTTAATGAAAATCACTATCACGGGGCTGGAGAGACAGTTTAGCAGCAGAGGTCAAAGGTCACTTGCTGCTCTTTCAGAGGACCTGGGTTTGATTCCCAGCACCCACATGTTGGCTCACAATCATGTGTAATGCCAGTTCAGGGGATCTTAGGCCCTCATCTGGCCTCTGTGGGCACCAGGTGCACACATGGTACACAGATGTATATGCAGAGAAAATGCCCGTACATGTAAAAATAAATAAGTAGCTATAAAAAGTAGAAATGGATCCTTTAGACAAAAATATCTGATTATGAGAACATCTATGATTATTTAAGAACATAGATGTTCTTAAGATATGATTATTATATCATTTTTTATAAAATTATACCTACTGGTATTTCTTTCTGTTTCATATTCTAACAAATTAAAATATAATCAACAATCTCTAGATATATATTATCTTCATCAATTTTATCAATATATTAACTATATATTTATTAATCTTTATTGATGTTATTAATTATTAAGATACTTAAAAAAAAAACTTACTCTTCCAATCTCGATGACTATGGCTTTAAACTTCTTGGGAGATTTGGGTGCCTTCTTACAAAAGACACTGTCCTTGCATTTTAACCTTTTTACTCCAATGAGGGATTCGTTTCTCCTAATCCACACACAAAAAGAAAACATTAGTCAAAAATAGGCAAAAGCTGGAGGTGGCAACAATCCCAGAGCCCTAAACCTCTAATTAATGCTGTCACTGAAACTGTGAAAAAGGAGGGTGCCCAGACAGCCTGCTCCATGCTTCACTTAGGTGAGGATCCCTGGACATGAAGGACAGCTGGCCTCTTAACAGTAAAATGTCATTCATACTGAAAACTTGTGACAAGGGCGGGTGTCCACAGGGAAAAAGGAAGAGCCGAAAGTACGGTGTAGGTGGACAGGATTGGACTGAAAATGATCTATAGCTACTTCCCTCCACTATCAAGACAAAAGCCACATCACAGTGGCCCTAGACAAACTGTCTTGTCTCTGACCGACATCAGTCTTTTTAGTTCCATCCTGCAGGAACTTCCAACCACCACTGCCATTTGCTAAACCTTCTTCCCGTTCCCCTCAGAAGCACTCAGCCTAGTTTTCCCGTCATGGCTTTCTGCAGATCTGTTCTCCAGACACCGTTCTCTCAGGATCTTGCAACTGACATTTGTTAGTAGTTTTCCTGAAATGCATGCATTTTCTGGAATTTCTAATTTTTGCTACAAAAACAAAATCCTGTTCTAACATGATGAATAGGAACCAAAAACTTGAATGAAATGCAAAGCTACAAGGTTAAGACAATGACTGAATGAGTCTTGATTACTAGTTTCTGTGTTGGAAAACACTGTATAATCTAAATGTTCTTTGTTTGTAGTGATGGTTGGCAACATACTACAGTTTGCATATTACAATTTCTCTCTCTCTCTGTGTGTGTGTGTGTGTGTGTGTGTGAGACTGTTGTGTGCACACATGTGTTTGAATGAGCAGCTATGCAGACGTGGTGGTCAGAGGGTAACCTGATATTCTGATCTGATATTTCAGACTCCCCGCTACTCCCTTGTGACAGCATTTCTCTCTGAACCTAGGGATGGCTATTTTGACTAATGCTGGCTGTCAGAAAGTCCCAGCAATTATGTCCCCACCACCCACGGTACTAGAGTTGTGTCTGTGCTTGGTCATTCACAAGGATGCTAGGGATGCTCTCCTGCATCTCTATCCACTGAGTAATCCCTTTAGATTTTGTGAAGACGATCGTGGACCCTCTGATTAGATGGGCTCCCACATAGCTGCAGCGATTCTGAGAACACCCCCAGTTATCTAGGCAGGTATTTCACCTAGTCAAGCTGGTGTTTGGGCCAGCGAGTGATGGGAACATGGGGACTCCTTCACTTCCAAGCTGCACCCTGAAACTGGTATTTCTCCTCTCACAGGACCAAATGGTCAAGGTGGAGGTGGCCATGTTATTGCAGGAAGAGGTGGGAGAGAGAGGAGGTCAAAGATGAGAACTCTCATCATCTTCTGTGCACAGCATGACCCTCATCCATCACACATGTGGAATTCCTCCATTCCCACAATCCCCCGCAGCTCTGTGCAGCTCTGAGGGCTTCCTATATTATTATGGTGCGTTTGGGTAAATCATAGTAAGTCCCAATGGTTCTCTGCCTATTATTTCACAAGCAGAACTCTTTGCTCTTTGCTGGACAGTCTGATCCTCTTTCATTGTTCTTTTTCAAAGACCTGCCCTCTCTTAGGACTGGAGGGGAAAAGGGGAGGGGGAGTGGGGAAGCGGGAGGGAAATGGGAGGAGCGGAGGAGGTGGAAATTTTGAATGGTACTATTTATAATGCAATAATAAAAAATTAAATGTGGAAAAAAAAACAAAGACCATTCATGATTCTAGACCATCCTACAATTTACCTGAATGAATCCGTATTGAAATTATAATAAACCAGCAAAGCAATTTCAAGATAATAGAAACCTTTACAAAAGTGTGTCTGATTAGAAAGTGAGGTACCAACTTTTAATTTTACATATAACATGTAAAATACATATGTGTGTCTTATATAAAATTATGCTTGGTCTCTTCTTCATATTAGTCAAGACTCCCACATAATCTCTAGTCAATATAGTCATGTACTCTGTAAAAACTTGATTTTTCATTAAACTTTCAAGTTCATACAGGAAAGTTATTGATTTTGCATCTAACCTATGAAATTCAACAGGTTTTTTTGCTAATTATCTTTAGATTAAGATAAAAGAAACAATTACTTGCCAGTGTCTCCATTTTTAGAGTATTTCACCGTGGAATCCATTTAACAAACATTTTTAATTCTCCGTGTTGTGGTAAGTATAAAAACTACTTCCAATTTCTTAATATAATGGCAAGAACTTTCAGAACAATGCTAATTGTCAGAAGATAAAATAGGTTTCCTAGTTTGGGGTTTAATTTAATAGAAAATCATCTGATTTTCATTCTACAAGAAGAATCATTGAACTTACCACATAAGTTTTAGAGAACACTTAATGGCTCCTTTAACTATCAATGATAATTACATTTTCCTATCTTCTACTCCATCTGCATGGAGAATAAAATCTTTATTTTAAGGCTGAGCTCACATGCTAGCATTTACCTTGGACTTCTGCCTCTATATTTTGCTTAGTACACTTGATCTGTACTTTTTCTATTTTTTTTTTTACTCCCTGAACTGTGCTCACTGGGAAGCTTCATCACTATGTGGGGAATAGCTGTATGCTAAAGGAAAAGTGTTCATTCAATTCTTTAAAATATAAAACAACTGCCCCAGATAAATCTTAGCCGAATGTTTCTGCCGCTTTTCTCAGCTGTATAAATTTTTCCAGATAACCATGACTTTCAGCTAGATTTTAAAGTATATTTTCTTTTCCCATGACTTGTGTTTCTCCTTTTATGATTATGCTACATGGAATTTTTAAAATTTTATTCATATTCCTAAAGAATGATCCTTTGTGGCAACTGAACTGACTTAAAGCCAACTTGTAATTGATTCATTTCTGCTTTGATTTTTTTCTTATGTCTTTCTTCAATTCACTTTTTTAATTTCTTGACTTTAATGACCTCCTTTCTGCTCATCTTTCTTCTTGGCAGCAGAAGATTCTAAGGTTAAGGGTGTGTCCTCAGCTGCTACTCTGGTTGCCTCTGATAGGCTGGGTTCTTGTTATCGTTAGCCTCCTAGAAGCTTTAATTCTTCTGGATTTAAAGAGATATCTTGATTCTCTACAGGTTGGAAATATAAATTTATTCTATTAATTATGTACATATGTCTGTATCTTTCCTCTTTAGGTCTGTCCTTATCCACCCCAACTTGGTGAAGACATCCAAAATCATGTCCTTGACCTGAGTTTACACAACTACCACTAAATCTGTTGCACTGCTCAGTCTCCAGGCTCAGGTATTTGTGATGCTGCTATGATAGCGCTCATGACTCACTTCACCTGTTTACCTTCTAGAAGGGCTACTGCCATCATCATTGTCATCATCACCACCATCATCATCACCATCATTGCCATCATCATCACCATCATCACCACCATCACCATCATCACCATCACCATCATCACCACCACCACCATCATCATCATCATCATCCTCATCATCATCATCACCACCATCACCATCATCGTCATCATCATCATCACCACCATCATCATCATCACCACCACCATCATCATCACCACCATCACCATCATCGTCATCATCACCATTGCCATCATCATCACCATCATCTTCACCATCATCACCATCGCCATCACCACATCATCATCGTCGTCGTCGTCGTCATCGTCGTCGTCGTCGTCATCATCATCATCATCATCATCGTCATCATCATTTATTACTGACTTTCATGGTCCTTGCAACTTGCCCAAACACTGAAAACAACTTCTATTTTTCACAAGTCTTTACTGTTTTTGAGCTGAATACAGCTTTATAATTCTGACCACTTTTCTGATTACCACAGCTGCTTATACTCAAGACACTCACAGTCTCCTCCATCTTTTCAAAATATTATACTCATATATCCCATGCTCTGGCTTTCATAAATGAGGTGCCTATTTTAGAAAGAATGCTTCTGTGTGGGGTCTCTCCTCTTTTGGTGCCATTTTAAAAATAAACCACTTGTTACTTGCTGTTATTTTACTCAGATGGAACAGATAGGTTTATACTCCATAATGACAGACGAGGGGTCTGAACACAAGTTGGATGTATCTGTCATCGCTTATAACTGGCATGGGACATTATAGTTTTCTTTCAGAGTAAAGACAGTCTTTCCAGCTTAGGAAATAGAGGGGCAGATTCAAGCCTTTTAACTCATAAGAACTTCAAAATAAAACCCCCAAGGAATGGCTCTGCTCATCATGAACACATAATGCATGTGCAGAGAAAGAGCGAAGCTGAATTCTCAACCACCCACGAGAAGGCGCTTGCAGCCTAAGGAGATGCTGTTACTGATTCTGGCCAATGGAAATAGACTGTTTGCTGTGGGTGATGGGAACATGCTCTGGTTTGGGTTCTTAGTTCAGTTACATCAATGTTTTAAAAGTTAGTCAGTTAGTTACCCACTGAGACACAAACCTTCTCCATCTATCGGCTCAGCTGTATTTACCCCACACTTTTTTCCATCTACCTTTGTAAAAGTTGCTGACATCTGCAGAATTAGCATCACAAGTACCTTTTCAAGAAGTCAAACACTGGAGCGGCTATCTCCACCACGAGTTGAAATTTTTCATCGTTCATACATTTGAGCATAACTTGTGTAAAGAATTCAAGGAATCTCGGTCTTTGCTTAAATTTCATGACTACGGAAACAAGAAGTTCATTGGAGAGTTACCAGTGTTCCCCGGCAATGGGTGCCAAAAGGTTCCTAGGGCTAAACCATCTTTAGTCACAGCAGGCACACTGACTGATCTGGTTTTGGATTTCCCGCATATTTATTTGATTTTTAATTAAAATATAATTACACCATTCCTCCCCTCCTTCTCCTATCTCCATGGAATGGAGGAGGCTCCATTATCTATCAAAATCATGCCATCATTTTTTAAATTATTGCTGTTTACAGACAGATGGACACACACACACATACATACACCAACAATTTTATGTAAGATATATGTATGTGATTTTAGGGCTATTTGGTATTGAAAAACCAATTATATTGACAGATGAATGCAGCTCTCCTTTGGCAGGAGATGGAGATGATTATAGAAAGTCACAACTAGTCAAAACGCCGAAAACAACTAGCTACAGGAACCCAACCCAAACTGATACATCTATGTCCAAACCCCTACACTAATGGCTCAGAGAACCTTGTGGAAAACAGGGTAGAAAGAGTGTAAGAGCAAAAGACCAGGAAGTCTGCGGTGACACTGTGTCTTCCAGATATGGCAGGGAAGTCACACCCATGAAATCGCAACACCACCTCAGTCTCCACAGTGACAGCACCAATCAACATCCAAGAAGGATGAGGGAAATCTTACAGGGCGGGGCCCCATCCCTAGATGGAGAACTCCAGGCAGTGAATGGCTGCTAAGAGGGGAGGATTGCTCGTCTCCAGGGGAGCCCGTATTGGTTAGATTCCTCACTTGTAAGCATTGAAGGAGCACCTGTGGGATGAGCTGCTGCCTTATTTCAAGGGCCACTCGCATTTCACAGCCGAAGATTTGGTTCAATCTCCAAAAACCTCACTATTAAGAGCAAACTTAACTGAAACTATGTGTGACGGGTGGCTGTCTAAAGGAAGTGCTGATCACATCTCATCCTGATCTATGCCACCTGTCACTCAGAGCTCAACAGAAAACCGCATCCCTTCAGAGCTGAATTCTTAAAGGAAGGACCGCATTTCCCAGGGCCCTTCTTTTTGTCAGCTGCATAATGACCCCTTTCACTTCAAAGCCACTTGGGGAGGCTTGTCCTTCCCAGACATCAAGTCGCCTGTTTAGGTTTCTCAGAGGCTGCACTATTCTCAATGGGTGAGGATACTGAGCATACAACAGAAGCATCCTGCCTATGGCCAGGGCCACTTTTCTTCTGTCACTCACCTTCCTTCATGGAGCCTTTCAGCGACCAGTTCAAAACCACAGGGTAAAGAAAGATCGGATCCTCTGCTCCAGAGAGTTCAGTGGAGGTGTCTAAGGTAAAAACATTAGTCAATTCCGGTTTCTATTAGGATCACAACCACCAAAACATACATATCTTTTGGAGAGATTTTTTTAAAACAGAGGAAATACTCAACTAAATACTAAAGCAAGAGTTTTAAAATATCAAATATATCATATTTCTGAGTGTGAGAGAAGATCAATTATCTACTTTCCTTCCCATTAAAATGTAAGGAAACCACCATCAGATCTAGCAGGCATATTAAGCCCATCTGAAGGGACCATTAGCACAGGACACCAAGTTCTCAGCACAAAGGAAATTTATTTACCCCAGAAGGACAAAGGGCAGGGAATAAGGGACAAAGACAGGAGACAGAGGAGGAGGAAAAAGGAACAAGGAACAAGGGAGGGGGCAAGGGGTATTTGTCCTGAGGGACAAACAACTGCCTCTGGAGAGAGAGGAGAGAGGTGTGGCCCACAGGGAAATGTGGTTTATAAAGGGAAAGTGGGAAGCCTTGTAGGGTGAAGTGTTTAGTTTTGATTGGGCATGGTAATTAGGGCCGCCAAAGGAGACTTAACACTTTGGTAGCTGGACCTTGATGGTTAGTCTCAGGAATGAGTCTGGCATAAGTGTCCAAAGAAGGGAATGTACCTTGGTGGTTGGCTTCAGGAATATAATCTAACAGATTTTAGGAAGGCAGAGGGAATGGGGGAGAGGGACAAGGCCGGCTGGAGCCATGTTTGCCATGCTGGTGTCTCTTCACCATTCTTAATGAAGTCCCCCTAAAAACCACAACGTGCAGCACAGCCACCAGAGCCAGACTGTCTGTGTCAAGTTCCATTTTCTTGGTGTTAAGACAAGGACTCATTTTGTAGCCCAGGCAGGCCTGAAATCTGTAGTCCTCCTGCCTCAGCCTCCTGAGTGCTGTGACCACAGGGTTGTACCAGCCTGTCCAGCTCTGCTTTAAGGTCTAACCTTGACCCTTCTGAACTATGCAATTTGGTGGGCAGGGATACTTAGAATCTCTGCCTCAGTTTTCTTGCCTTTAAAAAGAGCAATTTCCCTATGTGGTTGTTATAGAGAATCTGTATGATTCTTTTATAACGTATTTAGAATAGTATCTCACACATAGGAGACACTTCACAAAAACATTTGTATTGTTACTGAACTTACTGTGTAGCTAGTAATATATTTTATTTCTTACTAAAAATTTTATCAATATGAGAATAAATAATTCGCATTTTAGAACACTTTAAATTTTAAGAAATTATACTTTTATGTTTGTCATTAAATGATTACAGCTTTCCATAAACTAGGTTTACTAATTATAAGAACAACACAGCATCAGGCTCAATTCAAAACTTCAGCTCAATTCAAAACCTAAACACTACCACCAATAGGTTTGCTTCTCAGTCAGTTACCACGATATGATGGATGGTGTGTTCTGTTCCTATGATCAGAGCCCAGGGATGCTAGCCCACATCTTCAGGACCTAGGACAGAGACACCCCTACTTGCTGGATGGTCTCATGTCAGCTTGACACGAGGAGGGATTCTCAGTCGAGAAAAAAAGGTCCAGCTGTAAGGCAGTTTCCTTATTTAGTGATTGATGGGGGAGGATCCAGCCCCTGTAGTTAATGCCATCCTGGACTGGTAGTCCTAGATTCTATACAAAAGCAAGTTAAGCCAGTAAGCAGCAACCTTCCATGGCCTCTGCATCAGCTCCGGCCTCCAGGTTCTTTCCCTGTTTAAGTTTTTGTCCTAACTTCTTCTGAGGTTGAACATTGTTATGGAATAATCCTCTTGTACACTGTAAAGATTTGCCACTCAAATTGGTTTAATAAGACGCCGATTGGCTAGTAGCCAGGCAGGAAGTATAGGTAGAGCAGCCAAACTAAGATGATGGGATGAAGAGGGCAGAGTCACCAGACAGACACAGAAGGAGATAAACGTGCCATGCTATCAAAGATGCTGCCATATGGCAGGAGTGTAGATAAGAAATATGGGTTAACTTAAAGTGTAAGAGCTAGCTAGTAATAAGAATGAGCTATTGGCCAAGTATTTATAAGTAATATTAAGCCTCTGAGTCAATTATCTGGGAAGTGGCTGCAGGGTATTTGACAGAGTAGTATATTATTTGTGTTTTAATAAATAAAACTTGCCTGAAGATCAGAGATTAAAACAGCCACACTAGTCAGTCATATAGACCAGGCAATGGTAACACACATCTTTAATCCCAGTGGCCACACTAGCTCTCCATAGAGGCCAAGCAGTGGTGGTGAACACCTTTAATCCCAGCACTAGAGAGGAACTTGCGTTTTTGCAGTCTGAAGATTTCATAGAGGTAACAGTTCTCTAGTGGCTGGCTGTTTTGCTTGTCTGATCTTCAGGTTGAACCCCAATATCAGTCTCTGGGCTTTAATTATTCATGCTACAATTTGGGAACAGTAGGATGGAAGAGGAACATCTGACTACAGAACGCCAATATGGAAGTGTAAGCCCAATAATAATAAACCCTTTCCTTCCCAATTTCTTTGATCATGGGGTTTTATCACAGCAACAATAACCCAAACTAAAGACACCTCAAAGAACTATCTGGACCAAAATAACAAGAGTGCCAAGGTAGTAAAAACCTATTATAAAGCTGGAAGACACAGGCCCAAGTCCAAGCCAGCCACACGAACCTAAGTAAGTCCCTTATCTTTATGAGCGCGCCTGTAGAAGGCAGTGGGCTCTTACTAACACAGTCTTGTAAGGATTAATGGTATAATGTAGACACACTGTATAATCCTTAAAGGGTTTACCAAATACTAATCTCATCTTAATTCTTTCAACAAAACAGTTTCTCGTTTTAAGAAACAATGCGAAACAGATACAAGAGGGAGAAATTACATTGCTTTGTCAGTTTGAGTAGATGTGTCTCCAACAAGGCCAGCTGTTCGTTTATCTTTTCAGGCAGCAGCACCTGCTGTGGCTTCTTGGTTCTGGAAGTTTTCTTAGAACAAGTACCCTAGAAACATTGGTAAACGTCAACATGTAGTTTAGCCTGTTAGGGAAGTTGTCATTTTCGAAAAAGCTGCGTTATGTTCTGTTGCCCCCTTTCCTGTTTAGTGGGTAAGTCTGATGCGCGTGGCTAGGCAACAATAATTAGCTATTTACAGCAGCTGATACTGCCTTCTAGCTGGATGTGCTAAGAGGTTCAGGGACAGAACCAAACTGCCCCCGCTTCCTCTCCTTCACAGGATCTCCCACTCTATCTAAGTCAGCTCCTTCTAGAACATGCACTTGTATTAGTGGTGCTGGCTGCTATAGTTAGTTAGTTAGTGTGTGTGTGTGTGTGTGTGTGTGTGTGTGTGTGCGTGCGTGCGTGCGTGCGTGCGTGTGTGTGTGTTTTGAAAAAGTGTCTTCTGAAGCCCAGGCTGACCTCAAACCACTAAGTAGCCAAGGATGACTTTGAACTCCTGCTCTTCCTTCCTCCCCTGCTCCAGTGCTGGGATCAGTGCAGGCTCCACCACAGCCAGTTTAGCAAGTGCTAGGGATGAGACTGAGGGCTTCCAGCACCCAGGCCAGCAGTCTGCCTACTGAGCTACATCTCGTCCCTGCCCTCTTCCCAATGTAGCTGTCGCCTCTGAAAATCCTCCAAATGAAATCACCTGCCGGCCCCCAGGAGGGATCCTTTTCTTCCTTTCTGTTCTTGTTTCCCCAGAAGGATGTCCTTTACAACCTAGCTAATTGCTTCTACCACTCTGCCTTTCACTAAAACCTAACAAGATCAGTAATTAGCAGATTAAGGACTGGCCTGTGTGTGCCCAGGCTCCCCACCATGTTTTCTCTGTCTGAGATTGAGAACTGACCCACACTGTCTCCTCTTATCACAAACAAAACCTTCTAAGCCTCTTTATTCTTCCACGAGGTCTCTAGCGGCTCTAGTGAGTTCCACCTCTGACAAATTAACAGATCCTACAACCTTAGTCAGTGGGAAGTGTCACAACCTCCTGCTGGACCAGGGGCTCCAAGGAGAGAGGGGTGAGACTGAAGGCACAGAGCCTTTACTCAAGGCCTGGATGACACAGGGAGCTAGCGGGTAAAGTAGGCAGTTGGTTTGAAAACAACAGATTCAAACTGCCTCCGGTTTGATCAGGCAAGCCCCACATCCTGCCCTCCCAAAAGATGCCACAGCTTAAAATTCCTCTCACCAGGATGCTTGGGAACCTACCAGCCAACAAATTGCCTTGCTTGCTGTCTCAGGGAGGTTGGAGCCAATTTGGGGGAGGTAAGGGGCCAGAAGTGTGTCTCAGAAGCCCAGTAAGCCCAGAAACATCTCCAAGCCTGAGCCACAAACACATGCGGCCCACACCATTTCAACAAAAAGCAATAAAGTCTTATGTCCCTCTAAGACCCTTCCTTAAGAAGCACACACTGAAGATTCATCTCAAAATTAGCAGCCTCATAAAGACAGGAGTCGAGGTGTCACTGATGTTCATAGATCTACATTGAACATGAGATTAGAAGGTCCCACTACATGTTCAATCCCTTCAGTGATGCACACAGAACTGTTAGGCCTGAGGTTAACCTGTCAGCCCCACCTGCCCAAGGACCAGGTGACGGGATTCTGCGAGTTTGTAGTTCCTGGAAACTAACAACAAAGCCTCATGTGGCCTATGGGTTTTGCCCTTCTAAGCCAGGCCAACATGTATCATCCGGACCATTCAGCTGGAAAGGTTTCCAGGTGATAGACCTAACCAAGATGGAATTTGGTCAATACTTAACATTTTAATAAAATTTGCTTTAATTTGGCTAAAACAGTGAAACTGGTTTTTCTGGCGAATTTCAGGACTAACAAGAACAAAGCATCTCTAACTCAAAAGAGGCGTTCTTAGGAAGTGGTTAATCCAGTGTCCCACTGAACACAAAAAGGTCTAACCTCATCTACTTTGGAGACAATGTTCAGACCATGGACTATTCAAAGTGCTAGCTCTTGACTATATCTTAAATGTTTCTTTTTGTTTGGTTGGTTTTTCGAGATAGGGTTTCTCTGTGTTGCTTGGGAACCTGTCCTGGAACTAGTCTTGTAGACCAGGCTGGCCTTTAATTCACAGAGATCGGCCTGCCTCTGCCTCCTAAGTGCTGGGATTAAAGGTGTGTGCCACCACCGCACAGAGAAAAATATTTTTTAAATTAAAGAACTTCTTAATGAAATTACTTTCTGTGACGTAAAGATGACAAACTGATCAATTTCTAATGTGTCTGAGGATAGTAAGTGAAACACCCAAATGCACAAAAAGGAGAAACAAACAAAACAATATAACACTTTACCTCCTCTCCAGTTTGGTCCTGCTCATTACCAAACAGAGATTTACACCCTGATGTGATGTCCAACGTCTTTTTCCCGTAATTTATGATCGCTATTGCCAGGTCATATTCCTTCCAGGAACGTAGAATCTAATTAAAAGTAAGTATTAATTATCTCTGTTGGATGCCTCTCCATTTCCAAATGCAATGCATAGTCTTTCATAAATTCAAATTCCCCTAAGTCTTGTGGGTCTAACAACACCTCACAATTGTTGAGGCAACTAGAAACTTACCTCTGATCGTATTTCTCAAGAATTAAAATTATATGACTCTACTCTGCTTTAGCAGCTTCTTATCAAATATGCATTTCCTATCTCACAGGGTCGTACACTTTTAAAGCCACAGCGAAACGCTCGTTCCTAATGGTCACATCCATAGCACCTTTCAAGTGTTTTGTTGCTCATTTCTGTTTCACTTTGTTTTGCTTGTCTGGTTTTTGAGACAGGATCTCATGTATCCCAGCTTTGTATCAAACTCACTATGTAGCTGAGGATGGTCTAGAACTCAGATACTCCCGTCTTTACCCACAAAGTGCCAGGATTATAGATGACCGGCATGTACCACCATGTCCACTTTATTGCAAGTTGCTTCCTATGGGTAGGGCACAGTTCCTGATCACATGGTGTATAAGCATACACTGACTCGGAAAGGGAGAGGCCACCCTGTCCTCCTCATTCACACTGCCCAATGCCAGTGGTTACTCTGCCCTCTCCAGTCTGGCCTTTGTCCACTTCTCAATAGTCTTCCACCGTCATCTTGATGACTCAAGCAGAATCCAGACACCGCCATGGTCCAGAGCTAGACCCTCATGTCTCTCCGTGGCTGAGTCGTTTTCTGATGTACCTGCTGTCCCTTATCTGTACAGCTTGGTCCACCTTATTCAAATCCTGGCTCTAGTATCAACCCTAAGGAGATTTGCTATGTCCCGCTGTAGTGACCCAATGAAAGGAAGGGAACATTCATGGTGAGGCCCCAGAGGACCAACCAGAAATATAAACATGCTTGCATGTGTGTGATATATGTAGAGACATTTTGCTGAAATGGTTCTTTTTTCATATCTAGGATCACTGCTACCTCAAATATGGAGAAGGGATCATATGAACAAACTTAGAAATAGTAAATGGTTGCCTGGAACTACTAAGGCCCACCCAGTGCTAAGGAGGAGCAATGTTTCTGTGGAACCAGGACGATGTATTCCAAAAGAGCAATGCATTGTGAAGCATCAAGAACTGGGACAGGGCGAGGCCCTGCAAGGTGCTGAATGTCCGGTACAACAATCCAATCTCATGACAGAATGTGCATGAGAGGCTTGGTCACAAGCCACCTTTCCTGGACACGTGTAGCTACCGCCTCTCTCCACAGGAAACGACAGCGGGACACAATGCAGAGATCAGCAGATGGGGAGGAATCCAGCCCCCGTGGAAACATCTAAACCAAGGCTCCAACATCTACGGCTCAGGGAACACTGAGGAAGAGGAGGCAGAAATATCATCTGAGCCAGAAAGCCAGGCAGTCTGCTGTAAAACAATCTCTCCTAGAAATGGCTGAATAAACAAGGTTATATCGATAGACATGCTAACACGGAAGGGGCATCTCACAGGATCCCACCCCTAGACAAAGAACAACAGGCAACTAATGGTTGCTGAGGGAGAATTAGCCTTTCCTAGGGATGAGCCACCTTCTTGGTTGTTCAATACGAAGTGGTCTGCCCTGAAACCATATACACACAAACAATATTTGCACACACGTACATATGTGTGTATGACAATAATAATTACAGAAAAAGAGGCTATCAATTTGAGAGTTGGAAAGACATGCAAGGAGTTGGAAGGAGGGGAATTGGGAGGGGCTGGAGGGGAAAAGGAAAGGGGGAGAGCGAGGTAATTGTGCTTTAATTTAAACTGTATAAACATGTATGTGAGTGGAGCAAGCTTTGCTACTGGGCTGACGTGAGCTCTGCACTCTGCTCTGGTTGCTCACCAGCGCTTTCATTTGGCTTAGACAGAGCTGTGCAGCCTTCTCCCTCTTGTCTAAATATATCATGAGAAAACAATAAATGAGGAGAAAAACAAAGGGCTGATTCTGTTCAACATACCAAATAGCGGACAGAAGTGACAAGCAGGACAAATGCTGGCCTTGACAACTTTAACACAACGCAAAACCAGCAAAATACATGAGGTGACAAATGTCTAAACTGTAGCAACTTGGAGGGGAAAATACTGTGGCTTAAATTAAAAAGTCTGAGACCTCTGAAGACATTTTCTTTTTTCAGAAGAAAAAATTGTGTTGCTGAACTGAGTTCCACATGCTCTAAGAGAAGAGAAAATCTAGTACTGTTTATATCAAATGAGCGCATGACATCGGGGACTCAGAGATAGCCCATGACTCGGGAACTATAGACCAGCCTAAAGGAAACTTCTAGAATGGCAATGCCCAACATCCCAGCTGGGGAAAAGCCCAGCTCAGGTATCAAAAGTCCTGATGAGTATATTCTTTTCCCTGATCAGAATGTATTCTAAGACATTTCTGGTATGATGCAACTTACTCCCTGTTGCCTCAAGTGAGGGAACAAGGGGTGGGTGATGGCTGGCAAGCCAGGAAGTGTACAGAGCCAGCCCAGAGCCACTGTGTACCAAGGGCTGAGGGTGACAGCTTGCGGAGTCAAGGACATGACGCTCCACTGGGGTCTGACTATCTGGGACCAGCACTGTTGCACAGCTGTTGTCTCTGGAACTCACGGGTATTTCTACTTCTCCACTGTGAGCAGGAAATCTGCAGGGATTTGCTCCCCGCTTCCACTTCTTTATCCTCTCCCCTGAAGATGCCTTCCACAGCGAATTTCAATGTTTTAGCTACCCACGCAAGCAGGATTTGCTGTGTTTGTTCTCAAGAGAAAACTTGCCATTGGAAAGTTACCAGATGCCTTGGAATATAGTTTCTTTGTTGGGGTGGAGCCATGCAGTGGTCCCTGACATTTAAATAGGGTGCTTGGCTGTGTTCAGTGTTCTGAAGGGGAGTGCAAGCTGACCCTCCCCTTACCTGAAAGGGACATGCCTCCACAGAAACACCCTTTTCCCATGGAAGCATCTGCAGGCAGGCCAAGCAGACAAACATTCTCTAAAGAAACCAGTAGGGGTCTGGAGAGCTAGTTCAATGGTGGAAAGCACTTGTTCTTGCACGGGACTGGGTCCAGTTTCTACACCCAAATGGTGGTTCACAGTCATCTGTAACTCCAGCCCTAGGGCATTCAACACCTTCTTCTGATTTCCAAGGGCACCAGGTACATACATGGTGCACATACATGCAAAGCACCCACACACATAAAATGGGATTTAAAAATGTAAAAAGGAAGAAGAGAGGGGGAAGAGGTGGATGAAGGAGGAGGAAGAAGAGGAGGAAGAGAAGAAGGAAGAAGAGGAGAGGAAGGAGGAGGAGGAGGAGGAGGAGCAGGAGGAGGGCAGGTGGCACACAGAGGCAAGTGACCGCGGCAGGATGAATACTGCAGAAAGGGTGACAAGGGTGGAGAAGGACAGACAGGTGCACTTCATCAGACTCCTCCCCCTCCCACCTAGAGTTGGGAAGCAGGCGCTGTTCTCCGGAGTAAGTGCGCATGTGGGTGCCTTCAGGACCTCCTTTCCCTTCTCTCACAGGCTGGATGAGCGACTACTTGGGTCGTTGTCCACCTGGAATGGCCCCCCTCTGTCACTACACATAATTCTCCTCCCTGGAACCTACAGGACCATTTGAGGACCACTTCTTTGGATATTCAGCAAACCTCAGAGTTGAATGTTTCCAAAGAACATCATTTCTCCTACACGACACAAAAATACTCCTCATCTGGGGTCAATTTTAAAACTATCATGCTTGTCCAGGGGTCCAGAAAAGACAGGTAGATATTAACATAGGCCCTGCCTTTGTGTCCTTTAGCCCTTGCCTGTGATGGACTGCCCGCTTCTCCACTTAGCTTAGAAACAACTCTTGAATCTATCACTCCCTTACAACTCTCTCTCCACCTCTCTAGTTATCACCTCCTGCCTTCTGATTCACCCCCTGCCTCAGGTCTCCCCTCTTTCAAATAACTAGCTGTCATGCAGCTGGAACCATTTCTCTCTCTAAAACTCAGATCCCATTTTGTCACCATAGGTTTGAAACCCCTGAAAGTCTCCTGACGGATCTCAGACAATGAGTGTTCAAGTACCATCTGCACAGTGCCCCACCTTTAAAGGAACTGTATTTTCTCATTGACTCTTCTCTGGGGCGACCAATGCCAAGGATCCTGCATCCACCACGCATTTTCCCATCCTGGCAATGGCCTTTAACTTTGCTTATAATTCCTTGCCATAAAAATGTTCCAACTGCAACTAGTTATATTTTCTGCTATGTGCCGCCCCATTGCTGAGGAAGGTGACCCCTGACTCCAAGCCATATAGACTTCCTTGGATCAGCTGGACATTATTAAGCTATGAGGTAGGGCTCTGGTTTTACTTCAGATGCACAGTTAGTTATACCAGGGTCCCCCACACTGAAAACCATAATTATAGATCAAAGTCTCCATGGTCAGTCAAATTGCTAGCTTTGAAACAGACTCATCTCTTCCGGAGACGTGGGCCGAACCCTCTAATCTATTCCACTGATCGATTTGCCCACAATGCGTTAACACCATTTTTACTAAGGCGGCTTGGTAGTGAGCTTTAATTTCTATTGGGACCCTTTAAATGATTCTAGAGAAACCCCACGGGAACTGTGATTAAAACTGCATTAAATTTAAGCGTCATTTTAAGGAAGGATTTATACTTCTGCTGCAGTATATCTTCGCATGTAGGAACTTGGCGTGGCCTGCCATATGCTCAGGTTTTAATGCGCGTCCCTGGCAAGACTTCAGTTCCTTTACGCAGGTTCTCTGACACGTTGCTGAGATTTAAATAGCACAGTCTGCCCTCTCCATTTCTGATGCTTTCTGACATAAAATAAAACTGTCACTCATATCTGCTTAATATACAGCCCACTTTTTATAGTCTGCACATAATTCTAATTATTCCTTACAAGATGTTTGAGACCCTACAATTACTAATAAGTCGCATTTTCCCTTTCTACAGTTATGAAAAGATTTCAAAGCCATGTCTACAGCACAAGAGGGAGCCTCTGGAAATAAGACTGTTAAACATCGGCACCTCCTTCCCAGGCCTGGTTTTTAAGGAAATGGCTTCAGAAATTTGCCATTTAGTATGATATTTGCTTTCAAATTTGGGTAAATGTCCTTATCGTTATTCAGCAGCTCCCTTTCATTCCGGGCTCACTAGCAATTTTATTAGGAAAGGTTGCTAAGTGTGATCCAATGTCTTTGTGGCATTTTCCACGCAATCTTATTTTTCTTCAATTTGCCGTTATAAGAAAAAATCGAGCTTTATTTTAAGTCAGACTCTTGCCCTCGTTGTGCTGTGAAGAATCAACTAGAGAGAAGACTTCGTCTTTCATGCCTGGCAGCAAGCCTGTCCTGAGACTGTATAATAGACCTGAAGCCTTCCGATGGAGGAGAAGGTCAACCCCAAAGAGCCAAAGGACAGCGTGTGAGGTGGCCCTTGTTTCTGCTTAATGTTTGTGGTTTTGAACTCTGCTTTTTCTGGGGTGGAAATCATCATCTCCCTCCTTTCTTTTTGTTGGTATTTGCCCATTACCGTTGCCTGCTTCATTTTAGATGTCTTTCTTGAAGTAATACCCATATTAGAACCTCCATTCCTAGCCCTCCTGGGAGCCTGTCTTCTAAGGTCATCCATGCTTTGTAAAGTGGTTAATACTTATTTTATTACTCCCATCTTTAAAGTGAACATACTTCCTTGCTTCTTACCATTTCTCTCCCTTTCCCTCCCTGTCTATATTTCTTGTTCTTGGTTTCTCTCTCTCCTCTCCTCTCCTCTCTTCCCTTCCCTCCCTCCCTCAGTCCCTCCCTTCCTCCCCCTTCCCTTTCTCTCCCCTCCCCACTTCATTCCTTTTTTTTCCTTCTACACTAAGAAGTCCCACTGACTGTAAAGTTCTGCTCACAGTGAAAATGAAAAAAATTAAATTTATGCCCTGGCAATGCTGAAGCATGCATGGGCAGCCCGTATATGGCGGTTCTGTTGAACTTGTCCACATTGGGTTTCATGGTCTAAGTTGATGAGGACAACTGACCAGGTCTCTTCCTCACCAGATCTCATTACAGATGGCTGTGAGCCACCATGTGGTTGCTGGGAATTGAAATCAGAACCTTTGGAAGAGCAGGCAGTGCTCTTAACCGCTGAACCATCTCTCCAGACCTTGGCTCACAGCGACACATCACCAAATCATCTTTAAATAAATGTGTGTGTCCTGCCAGAGAGAACAGTAGTCTTAAGCTACACGCATTTTGTGTAACAATCATAATTTTGCACAACCATAGTCCAAGAACTGGCCTGTTAGCATTCTCTCCCCCTCTTCGGGTACAATGGAAGTTTTAGTTCTGGGTTGCTAATAAGTTTGTCTTTCAAGAAACCCTACTTAGCATTTACATTACAAAGTCCAGATCATACCGTTATCCTCTATTTATTTTTAATGATACATATATTGAGAGAGTCATTGTTCCTGCTGTTCCTCTCTTTTTGTCTCCCTCTACCTTGGGACTTCTGCTTGGAATCAATTGTCACTTGATAAAGCGTTTCCTCGAGTGTTCTCCTCAGATAAGCACATGGGCACAATGCTCTGTGAACACTTATATTTTGAAAGTGTTTATTTTTCCCCGAATACATGACTGGCATCTTTCTTCGTTATTAGTTCTGGGACCTTAGGCTTTATCCTTCAAACTGCATCTCAGTGTTTCAACTTCTAGTGCTGCTAAGCTTGGAGCCATTGATTCTCCTTGCATTGCAAGGAACCTGCTCTTCAGTACTCAAGACTTGAGGGCTTGTCCTTAACCATCAACTTCAAACATGTCACCAACATCTCTCTACATAAGATTCCTACCTTAATCGTGCCTGGGACTCGGGGAGCCTATTACTGCTCCATCTATTTCTTTCTCAAGCCTAGACTCTTGGTCTTTTCATGCTGTGGCTTCTGGATTTGCCCTCTGAACATATTTACCATCTCTGACCAGTTCTACACTGGGGTATTTTCAGATTTAACTCATATTCTACCACTTCTGTGATCTTTATCAAATCTGTTTGTCACAGAAGCTTGGCGTCTTGTATCAGTTACTTAATTGATTGGTTGATTTTGTATCATCTGATTGCTTTCTTTAAAGTTTTCTTTGCCTCCTTGGTCCCAACTCATCTCTGGTCTTTTCCAACATAATGAAGAGTAAATTACACAAATATTTACATGTTCAGATTAATCTTCTTCCATTTCTACTTGCTACTTTAAAAATAAAAATCTAATTTCTAGTTTTCCTTCATGCCAACTAAGATGAAACTAGCCATGGGCCTCTAAATGTATTTATTCATATGTTCAGCCTGCTCTCTGGGGCCTTCGGGTCTAACGAAAGCCAAGACCATAAATCCACAAATGTCCTTCCCTTGACTGATTTTCTTCACTTATGCCATTTAAAGCTTCACAGAATTACTCGTGTGCATACATGTGTGTGCGAGCACACACACACTAAAGCTATTAAGCTCATGAAACAGAACTTAAATACTTAGTTCTTTAATGAATGCCACAGGTAAGTTTGTCTCCGGACCCGACGACCTGGCCTGAAATCCAACCAAATCAGACATTATTTCCCCTGTGTGGTCTCAATGGTCACTTGAGTTTGTACCTCTTGCTTAAAGGATATCCAGATCTCAAGTGAACTCCACAGTCTTTCCTTCCATCTTTCCACGCCCCATGTGTCCCGACCCACTATTCATTGCCCAAGCTGGTATCATCCGTGAAGCTTTAATTCTCTGGGCGTATACCAGTTTCCCAAAACGGAACCTGACACACAGGTAGGTGAGCAGCTGTTGAGTGAAGGTGCAGACTAAAAACTGACAAAGTAGTATATCTTTTTCCTACACTTTGTCTGTGTCCATGCTCAGCTCCTATCTGCAGATTCACCACTGCCATCCTCGGTTCCTATCCGCAGATTCACCTCTCCATCCTCAGTTACCATCTGCAGAGTAACCATTGCCATCCTCGGTTCCTATCTGCAGATTCACCTCTCCATCCTCAGTTACCATCTGCAGAGTAACCATTGCCATCCTCGGTTCCTATCTGCAGATTCGCCACTGCCCCCGTGGTCTGGATTTGCCTTTTCACTTGGCCTCAGGGTTTGGCACACCTGTCTCACTACGTAGCTCTAGTTACCTTGGAACTCACTGTGTAGAACTCACAGAGATCCACCCTCCTCTGCCTCCCAAGTGCTGGGATTAAAGGCGTGGTCACCACGCGCAGCTATTGTTTGTCTCTGTAGAGCTAAATTCCACTGCCTTAGCCCAAACCCTGGCCTTGACAGTTGAGGTTCCCTGTGGGCTTCTTCCCTCGTGACCACAGCCTGACAAGGTGATGTACAGACTTCACTCAGCATACTAAATGTGTCAGTAGCCTTCTCGGGGTATGGAACATAAGTCCTGTGTGACTGTGTATAATGCCAGACGATGTCTAAACGCTATTTCAATGACAACAAGGATGAGTTTGTGGGGCACCACGATTTTACCAAAAAGTTCAACAGCGGTTAGCTGCCATTCTGTAATTTGCAGGCTCCGTATTTGCTTTCCATCTAAGAAGAATAGCTTTAGGGATGCTAATTTTTCTAAGTTTTTTTTTTTTTTTTTTTGCATTACCAGTCATTGCAGGTGCCCCCTGAAACCAGAAGAGGGCATTGCATCCTGGGAAGCAGGACTTAGGGGCAGCTGCTTGCCAAGGGTGCTAGGAAACAAACTCAGGTCCTCTGCAAGAGCAGGAGGAACTCGCCTTCTCTGAGCTCTGTCTCTGGCCCTGAGGGTGCTGATATTCTTTTGTATTCCCAACTACGGTGATTAAATGAGGTTTGACTTTCTCAGTACCAATCCTGAGTTTTATGGCACTAGGCAAACAATGAGACAAATACCTTTGTCATGTAGAAGATACAGCAAGCTATCATGTGTTGCATACTTTCAAAGCTTGAAATGTTTTTCTTTGAGTGAACAACACTTGGCATTCCTTGCAAAACCACGATGCATTTTATCAAGATCTAAAAAGCACAGAAACATAATGATTTTTGTGTCAACATATCGTCTTATTTAGTATAAAATGTGGTATGTAAATCACATCAGTCTTAGGCTATAAAGTGTCACTTCAATCGATCATTATTGAAAACATATCCACCAGGTATAAAAGAATATACACAGACACAAGGGGCATATTCCATTTTCAGATGGAATATTTACATAAAGGGAAAATGAGTGAAGAGTACATAATAAAACACAAATAATATAAAATGATGCTTATTTTCACAAGCACCATAAAAGGGGTCAAATGCTGTAAGGATCTGAAACACTAAAGGTCACATCTATGCTTAGGGAGACCTTGGCAAAGCACAGAGAGGATCAGGCCACTTGGGACAGTACAAGGAAGTCACTTGACATGATAGTCCCTCTCAGACTAAACCTGAGCGCTTACACCACCCAAAATGAGTTAATACTGATGTTCACTTCCCCTCCTGGCTTCGCATCATGTGTTCCTGAACTTGATCAAGAACCGGACTATGAGATTGGGCTCTTGGTCCTACTGCACAGGTCAGAGCGGTACTATCATTAGGGAAGCAAAGCTGAGATTGTGGCAAGGTGTTCATCCTAATGATCCCAAAGGACATGATTGCTTGTTCTTTTGAGTTGCTTCAAGCCACCATTTTAGCAATCCGTTACTATCCTGATACACTGGTGAGGACGTTTAATGCTTAATTCTTCCCTTCTGTGCTAATTTACCCTCTGACTCCATTGCACACCACATCCCCAATCATGCTAATCCCCCAGTCATTTCTCAAAGCTTGCACATGTGTGTATATGTGCGCACACAAATTTAAAAATGTTCCCAGAGAGACTTTGGTTGCTATTTCACAAAATGGCAATAAGATATACTTGTCTGAACTTTTATCTTTATCCTTCAACTATGCCTCATGAAGAGTGCCTCCCAATCTGTAGGGACAGCCTCCCAATCTGTAGGGACAGCCCTACTGGATGTTGCTAACGGCGATACATTATCAGCTGGCATGGACCGACCGTAATTTATTGTTCTCACATTGAAGAGTTCATGGTTAGTATTTTAGTTCTGACACCACTGCTGCTTTTCTTCAATGTAGCTTTGTCTCCGCCAAACACTGCAGACGACACCCTTCTGCTTGCTATAGTGCCCACGGGAGCAGCAGCTCTGTGGGCTTGGAGGAGGATGAAGCGCCAACCTCGAGGCCACAGTTCGCACTCCAAGCCAATGGGCGTTATGTGGTACCAAATCCCCAGGAGGGAAGATATACGGACCTGGGACGCAAGGGGCAGTCAGAGCCCCAAAAGTTGGCCAAGTCATGATTTTATTCTGCGTAACACTTACAGTGTAGTTGCTCTGTCAGATAAATGTATTTTTAATTTTATTAAATTTCTGTTCTATGAAATAAATTACCAGTAGAGGAATTACTGTATAGGATATTTGGTTTTAATTTTGCTTAAAATTAGATTTAATTTAAGTTGCTTTCACAGAACCCGAAAGCTAATAACAATTCGCATTATACTGCCAGTGAGTCAGAATGCCACTGTTATCACACGCTCTCACCGGGAACAGGAGTTAGGGATTCTACATTGTTAATCCAGCATATATTTTCAGAAATCCTTGGTACCCAAGCATCTTACACTGCAGTGGACTTGGTTTTCTATGAACTGCCTATTCAGACCATGTGTCCATCTACCTATTAGGTGACAGCCAACTGGCAAGGTTTCCTGCCCTATCTAACTTAGTCCTCATTCACTTCGAGTTTATTTTTTTCCAATTCCACAAGTCTCTTATGATCTTTGTCATGGTTCTTTTGCCTCATGCAGTGTATCATTTCTAGAAGTTCTTTTTTTTTCTTAGCAGGGTTTCTTTGTGCAGCCCTAGCTGTCCTGGAACTCTCTCTGTAGCCCAGGCTGGCCTCTGACTCACAGAGATCCTCCTGCCTCTGTCTCCCGCGTGCTGGGATTAATGTTGTGCACCACCACTGCTGGACTTTAGAAGCCTCTTAATTGGGAAGATTTTCCCTGCAACCCCAGACTACGTATGTCAGCTCCTGGTTTGTTGTTGTTGTTGTTGTTGTTATTATTATTATTGCCCCTAAAGTTTTGCTTTATTTTCCTTGTAGTCCTTTAACAGAGGCAGATAGTTGTACAAACCACAAATAGAGATCAGATTCTACTTTTCTTTCAGATGAATAACTAGGTGTTTCGCCATCATTTATCCAAAATGTCTATTCTCCTCCCTTGAATGAGGATATCAATTCTGCCAC
The DNA here is from genome assembly GCA_004026605.1 of Ondatra zibethicus. NCBI lineage: Eukaryota > Metazoa > Chordata > Mammalia > Rodentia > Cricetidae > Ondatra > Ondatra zibethicus. The sequence goes on from PVIU01004169.1 coordinate 96,008, forward strand.
GAAGCAGGCTTTCTCGGGTTATTCACTATGCGCATCCTTGAGATGGCTTTAGTGACATGTGATGAAAATATACTGCTCTATCTACAATGTCAAGACTATGAAAGCTGAAATAGCTCCTAACACTGGCACGTGACCATTGCCAGTGGCTAGCTAAGGCCATTAATGGGACTGTGTGCTGTCAAAGAAACACACTCCATTTCTTTCTGGTATACAATTTGTTGGGACATTTTCACAATACTTCTTAACCCATTTGTACTTTATGAGGGATACACTACTCTTATGTCCCATAATAATCACTGAATCGTCATTCTGCGCATACCTTCTGTGGGGGCTAGGGGACACCCTTACCTGTATGACAGGTACCAGAACGATATTGTGATAGATGATGGGAGCGAGGAGTCCGTAGCACTGGGTCACCGCTTGAAGGGCATAATTGGCATCGTTGAGGAAGTTGCTGAGCTCCAGAGCCACTAGCACATTCTCACACTCCATCAATCTAGCGATCTGTGCAGACGTTAGAAACAGCGTGACTCGGGCTGAATATCAGGTGTGCAACTCTGTATGCCTTTAAGACACGGAGAGGGCCAGGAATGTGGTCCTTCTGGCTCAGCGACATGAACGGTAACGTGAAGACAATCTGAATTAGGAAAGGACTCAGACTCTCCCTTAAAGCTCCACGTGCAGAGCATAATCCTGGAACCCAACTCCAGAGTGCTTTGTAAGCAAGAGTCACTAACAACAGAAAATGTGCCCACCTATTTATTAGTGAGACAAAAAAAATTAGTTAAATTTTAATTTCAGGAAAAAAACCTACTTTTTAAAACAACAAATTGTGCTAAGTAATAATTAAAATGTAATATACCAATAGTATTGCTCTCACTTGATTAAAAGATTCTAGTTTCAGTTCTTAATTTGTGAGAAAATAGAACGTTTTGGGCAAGCCAGACTAATACTTCTGTTTGTATTTCCAGTAAGGACCCAGAAACGACGAAGACCGCAAAGCCTAGAGCTGTGGTATCAAACCCGCCTGGTGAGGCCTAGAACCCCTCTCCTCTCACTTTCCTGCTGGGGAAAAAATGCTGCTTTTTATATCCACACGATTTATATTTATATCCACATTATTCCCAATAGAAACTGTATGGACACTAACCAGAAATCTCTACACGAGCAGCTCTTACTAGAATGGTGCTTTCTGGGGCTGAAATTCAAAGAAGCACTTCTTTTAACGGCTTCCTTTTCAGAACTGGTGTGGCAAGAGGAGAAACTGCATGCAATGCAGAGAGAACATTCAACACAGGGACTGACTCTGAGAACCCGGGCTCCAAGAACCACAATCTGGACTGGAGAAAGGGCTCCTGTTACTGGCATGGGCCTCATGTAAAAGGCTACCAGTTAGTTAACCAATGAGCAAATCAAACAGGTATAACAAAAAAACGGAAAAAGAAAGTAGACATCTGAAACTTCCATAGCTAGCGAGGATGGTCAGAACAGAAAGATGCACTAACCGGAATGAGGACCTAATATAAGATCCCACTAACAAAGTCAGGGCACTATGGGGTTGCAGACTGCACAGCGCCTGGTAAGAATGCCCTAAGAGTCCATCGCTAGGAGGGCCGTTAAACCCCTGCCTCTGTGTAAGCATGCAATTTTATAATTCAAAAGAACATGGCAAGTTAATATACACCAGCATAAAAGCATCTCTAAGTGGGGGGGAAAAGCATTTTTAAGAAGGCAGGTGGCTGAACAGTAAATTGAGATCCCATTTTGTAAATAATAATAATATGCTAATCCCCGCATCTTCTTCAAAAGCAGAGAAACCATACAAAAATGAAGCCATTGTGTTTTTTGGAGGTGGCGGTGGGGCTACAAGTGTCCACGCTGTACAGATTTGAATTCTGAAATCTATACTGGTCTTGTACACAGAGGAGAAAAGATAGATCGAGAAGAAGGAACGAAGAGCCGAGGGTTGTGAGACCTGCATGCAATGTAAAATAGTACAACATATTCAGGCTACGTTCTCTTGGCCCACCCGCTGGAAGGACACAGGATCCCAATGGAACCTGCCCTTGAGGCATGGAGAAGCAAACGCAAACACAGCTGAACCCACACGCTTCCAGTTCCTGCCATTTACTCACTTGTTGGGCAGGGAAAATCTCATTGCCTTTAATATTATCACAGAAGAGATTTTCTTCTTTAATCTTAATGTCGCTTATCACGAAGATATTTCTAAGGAAAAGGTATAAGAGGATCGAGGAGGTTTCTGCCAGAATATTCGAATGCAATCTGCGGAAGAAGGAGATGGTGTTAACTGTGCTGCTGTACACGCACTGACCTAGCTGTTCGACCTCTTTGGGTTGGCCGGTTCTCAGCATCCACCCAATGACCCTGACAGCGGTGGCAGCACGCGGAACAGCTGTTCTCAGGTGTCTGTTTAAATCAAAACCAAAAGTGAGTTCACAGCTAACAAAGCGAAGCAGCTGAGGTGCCAAATGTTCCTAGTTCTTATAAATAAAAAGTACTGTTCTATCAGCATTGTTGGAATTACAGAAAGTTGGGTTGAAGAACAGGCCCGGAAGTCCAGCTGATGAACTTTGTGATGATAGGAGCGTCCAAAGCAAATTCAGCTGCAAAGAATGTATCTTAGTGGCTCTGGTTATCTCTGACTGCCTTCTCGAAATTGCAGGCCATGGTGCCAAAGATCAGCGGAGCTTGTCCTCTGTTGGCTCTCCCTTGTTCCCAGACCCTAGGACTTCGCTGGTGACAAGCCCTCAGACTCAAGCTTCAGGTCCATCTGCCCTGAATCTCCTGACCCCTTGGAGGAGAGAGCCCAGTGTCGTTAATTCACACCTGCAGAGGCTCCCACCACACTAAGAGCTGCACTCCATTGCCAGGAGGGTTTTAGTTCTCCTGCTCTACCCTGCAATGCATGCCGCATTTTTTATGCAATGCATACTGTAGTTTTTTGCGCAATGCACACCGCACGTTTTTGTGCAATGCGCACCTCACTTTTGTGTGCAATGCACACCGCACATTTTGCGCAATGCGCACTGCACTTTTTTGTACAACGCACACCGCACTGTTTTGCTGGCCTCACAATGACCCTCAGTACTGTGACACATGCCTTTGTCTCGCCTATTACTTTCTGGCTCCATTGCATTCCCTGCTCTCCTCAGAGTCCAGGAAGTCACTTCAATACTGAGGTTCACAGAACCTTAGTCTCTGCCACCTCTTCTGTCATCATGTGACCCATAGGGACATTGCTGTCCAATTTTCCTATCTTGTCATGACAACAGTTTACTTATTAGCTTATTTCTTTGTTCATTCACCTTTTCAAATAGTGTTTGCTTAAAGCCTACCATGCACCTGACACTCTCCAAGGCCCTGGGATACAAACACGACTCAAGCAGACTCTCAGCCATCAGGAACTGGGCTTCGACGCATCAGCTATGATGACACTTCAGCTCTTCCTGGGAGCCGCTCTGTGCACGTGGCCCCATGCAATGTTCTGCCAGCTTTGAGCTCTATACCCCTTGACTCTGCCAGGACAGTGCCTGTCACCTGCATTGTCTTGTATCTCCAACCTCTCCCTCCGTCTCTCTCTCTCTCTCTCTCTCTCTCTCTCTCTCTCTCTCTCTCCCCTGGCTTCTCTTTTCTCTCCTGTCCACGTGTGGTCCTCACTTGCTCTGAGTCCCCATTTCCATTATTCCTCAGTCCGTCACAAAACCGTTTCTAGTTTGGGGTGTCATATAAGTTGCTGTCTTGAATTCACCGGTGACCTCCAAATTGCCAACTCTAAATGTCTCCTGGTTTCTAGCCTGCTCACCCTTTCTACAGGGTTTTATTGAGCCTGATCTGGCATTTTCATGTGACTCCCACTTCCCTTGGCAGAGCATCACCCTGCTTCCTCGTCTCCCTTCAACAGCCTTTCTCTAGCCCATCTCTGACATCCGCCTCTTTCATGTGAGCTACGCTGGTGCTCAGTCCCAGGATTGTCTCTTTCCTGATGAAGTTCAACCATCATTCCCTGGAAGACAAGGCTCCCCTTCAAGATCTCAACGGTGACCTCCACGCACAGTTTCCAAATTGCCACCTCTGGCTTTGATTGTCTCCTGAATGTCAACACTAAACAAGACATCTCCTATCATCTCCTGACCTACAAAAGCATCCTGCTGGAAAAGCTAAATCAAGCCATCCCACACCCCACTTCCTACACACACACCCCATTTCCCTTGGTAAATGCCACAGACTTTGAGGTCCCTTAGCACTAGAAAGTCCAGTCACTATCTGCCCCCTCTTCTGCCATACAATTCACACAAAAACCTAACTTCCTCTTTCTCCCACAGCACTCACGACCCCAGCATGGGGCAAATGTTAAGTCTATAGTTGTCTGACTGAAATGGAATTAAGCTTTTAGTTTAAATAAGCATTACCAAGACCTTACTTTGCTTATCATTTATATTTTTAAGTTCTTTATCTATGAGGGGTGAAGGGTATAATTAATAAGCAGGTGAGACTTTTTTTTTCAATTTGTAGACATAGCCTGAACTAACAGCCTGAAATGCTCTGTTTGGGGATTGTCTTGAAGTCCTGCTCCTTTAAGGAAAAACAGCAGAAAAGTCAAGAGACAGTCAGCTGATTTCTATGGCTTCTTCTGGCATGCTGGCAGCTGCTGAGAGTCTAATCCTAGAAGCCTATTTGAAGCAAAGGAAAAAAAAAAAAAAACTCCATAATCACAGTCCAGGCATCAAGCCCTCGCCTTAACCCAGCCACTCCCCACTTGGTTTCAAAAGTCCCAGTGAGTGTTCATGTTTTCTGCTCTGGCTGCTACCACTTGACATTTTTACTCCAAAACGTTTACCATCACTGTTTTTCCTGACTCAAGCAAGGACAGATCTAACAAGGAAAGGCCTTGGATTACACACGCTTTATAATCCTAGTTAGATGGACTTTCACATGTGCTATCTTGATATGAAAACGAAAGCAGGCAACACAGGGCTTTAAAGTAACATGTCTAATTACCTTCTCTGTGTTATCGTCATGATGTTGCTTAGAGAGATCACCGACTGATCATCCTGAAGCGGAGAAGCAACAAAATAATCCCAAACTGGTGAGAAGACCTTCTTGGCCAACTCATAGTTTCCGATCTGATAGGCGACCTGTGACAAAGAACACATTGTCCCTAGGGATCTTTTCACTTGGAACGTGTATATTGCAAACCCAATTTGGACACCTCCCGCCACACACTAATTTCACATCCGCTGTTTTGTTCCACGGTGCCATAGTGAGGGGATGGGGTGGCCATGGACGGTCACCGGCGGGGGAGGCAGATGCATTTTGAAATCTCCTTTATTTCTAAATTGCATGGAAATTTGAAACTCTGTAAGGATGTTTCAAATCCTCATAAGCAAAACAAAGATCAAATCTGAGCCAAATTAATTTCATTTCCATCCATCTCAGCAGTACGCCCCATTTATTATAGATACCGTTATAATGAACAATCTGCTCCAAGAGAAACAATCAGATTTCCCCAACCTGATACATGAAATATATTTCATTCTGTCCTGGTTCTGACTGACACTTTCCAAGCTTTTGTGCAACAAAGAATTGGCAGCTGAAAAGGGTAAAGAATAAAACAGAAATGCTTTCGAAGAGTCCATATCTTTTAAGTTTAACAGATCCAGTGCTGAGAAAAATAATTTCACTGGTGAAGCTTAGAAGCCCAGTAGGAAAAGAAAAAAATCACCAACTGACCTTCTTTTGATGGAATGTATTTAAGGAGATTTCTAAAAATTATTCTATTTAAATGCATACATAACATGAACCTTCACCAAACGACTTCCACGCTGCTTCAAATGATAAGGCATAAATAAATTCACTGAATTAAACACAGAAAGGATGTGTTGCTAGAACATTATCCACTCGTGGGAAAAGCTTGCAGGGCCAGAACCTCTCTGGTCTGTCAAATGATTCCTCCTGAGTCACCAAGCCATAAGCTTTCCAGAAAGTTCCTACCCTGTGCTCATTGCTGGGGGCGCAGGCGCCAGTCAGCTTAGGAAATGTCCCCACCTCCATGTGACTGGAACCAAGCTGCAAGCATAAATTGCACAATGGTACAACAAAGCTATAAAGACCACAACTGTTGTGTGTGCATGGAGGGGGTCTTAATACAGAGTGCACGTTTTATAAGGAGGGAGTGCGAGGCTTGAGTTGAACCCTAAAGCCAGGATACAGTTCCAGCAGTGGGTCTAGTTTAGACAGAGCATGAGAAGACCAAAGTGTGGGAAACGGTCAGGAGTACTGAAGAAAGATGGGTGACAAATGAGGAGTGGGAGAAAAACAGGCAACATGAGAAAAAGTTAATATAGGACGCGGGTCCGGTCAGGCCTTCTAGATGCAACGTACTACCCTAAATCCTGGGGCCTATGCTGTGTAGCTCATCCGCACCCCCTGACTGCTCCGCCCAGCCTGTCCGCACCCTTTGGGGAGGTGAGGAAGTTGGGGCATGGAGAGGCTGAGGTCGGCACAGAGCCCGACAGCCAGCAGAAGTAGCAGAGTCCTAGAGTCAGCGCTGTAAGTCACCACTATGGGCCGCATCTGACGACTCAAACGGCTGCAGCGACAGTCCCTAAAGGCCATGTAATTCTAAGATGATCCAAGGACAGTAAGACAATGTGTGAGGGTTGGCAGTCCCACAACTGAGCTTCCTTTGTAAAATCAGGTTTATTAAAAGCCCCAGTTGCCTAATGGATAAGGTGTTGGCCTTATATAATGTTATCAGCTCAACCAGTGAATACTAGATATGCTAATTAAAAATGAAAAATAAGGTATATGAACTCATGAAGCACCATAGACTTTTTAACAGAAAGTGCTGTGACATCTGTGTAGTCACCAATAATTAACCTAACAGCCCTGGACAAGATATTTTTGAGGGGGGTGGTTAAAATGAGAGAGAGCATCCTAAAACACCAACGAAGAGTAGTGAACATGTTAGACACCTTCTCCCTGATCAATAAGTCACGTCCAGCTTCCAGAACTCCACAGCCCAGGCTTGTTATCTGCGTCAGAGGACTACCTTTCCTTCCCGATGCCGTCTCCAGCCTCTCACTGGCTCCTCGGGCTTCTCTTTTCTGTCTATGTTTTCCTAGTGATAGCCACGAGGTTGAAACCATCACAAACTATTCTCAAATCTTAAGTCCACACCTTTCACCCAAACCCCAAAGGCATGTATCTTACCTCAGCCTGCCCCGAGTTTCAGTTGCCCCTGCTTCCAAGAGTACACCACACAGCCCCACACACAATCCAAATGACGTCAAGTCTGTCCTTCCAGTTGGATGATTGACCTGAGAGTCAACATTTCTTTTCCCACCCCATTATTTCTGTTAAGAATTCCCATTAGCCCCTTCTTCAGAACTGACCCAGTGATTCCTGGCAGCACAGGCAAGACCCTTTGCCCTCTCACTGGACTTCAGCAGTGGAGAGTGCTTCATCCCTGCCTTACATGTCTGTTCCCGACTTAGCCAGATGAGCCTTTGGAAACTGAAGCCATATTGTGACCCAGCGTGAATCAAGGCTATTATTCAGTAGCTGCCCATTTTAGGCAAAGCAATAGCCTGCCACTGGCCCACATCTCACGCGTCTGACCACTCCCGTTGCTCTCCTTGGCTCCCAGCCACAGAGGTTGACCTGCTGTTTGTCAGACAGAGAGAATCTTAGTTAAGGTTTCCACTGCTGTGCAGAGACACCATCACCATGGCAACTCTTGTAAAGGAAAACATTTCATTGGGGCTGGCTCACAGTTCAGCGGTTTGATCCGTTACCATCATGGCAGGAAGCACAGCAGCACGCAGGCAGACGTGGTGCCGGAGAGGTAGCTGAGAGTTCTCCATCCGGATTGGCAGGCAGCAGGAAGAGAGAGGGACACTGGGCCTGGCTTGAGCACCTGAAACCTGCAAGCCCAGTGACACACTTCCTTCAACTAGGCCACACCTCACTCCCTCGGGGCCTCTGGGAGTCATTTTCATTCTAACCGCCATGGGCTGGGAGGACACCTGCTCCAGCTCCAGATGTCCCTTCTTCAGGATGGTTTTCCCTAGAGACTCTGTCACTTCCTTCAGGTCTCTCCTCAAATCGCGCGTTCCCTGCCCTCTTGCTGAACACTGTCATTACCTCCCATCCCCGGCCCCCCCACTCTATATACTTGCTCCCTAGTGCTCACCGCCATCTGACACCTGTAGTCTACCTATTTTCTTTGCCTACTTGCCATTATGTTTGGTTCACTTGTCAAAAACCAGAGGTCTCACCGTATGAACCCTGAACCATCTGGGTCACCCAGAACTAGTGAGAAATGACAATTTCTAGTCCTAGTGCATCGTGAATTCTGAGGGTAGATTCCAGCGCCCTGTGAAACCAGCACGCTAACTCACACCCCCTCACACTCGGGTTTTAGGATCCCTCGCCTTGAGTACCTGGGGCAGACTATGTACCCAGAAGTGTCCTATTCACTAAATTTAAGAATCAGCCTTTCCTGGTAATGTTCTTCTCCTCCAGTAGGCGGATGCCAAACAATTTACTACATCTGACCACATTGTTTCCTGCCAGGGTGAGCACCTGGTATTCCACAACCCCTTCTAAAGCAAGATGGACTTGGTTCAAAGCGTAGTTCTGATGTCGAGAATAATTAACACCCTATATAGAAGAAGAATTTGGTTAAAAAAAATTTATCACTTGTGCAAGAAGCTCCTAGAAGGGGAGGTGAGATGCCATCAGGCATGGACTCTTGGGTAAAACGACAGTGAGCTAAAGGACTCCAGAGTCAGGGAGTCTGGGAAAAGTCCATGCTGACTGGGAGACTGAATTGTCTGCTCTTACAAAAGCAGGGGCTCCGAAGACTTCCAATCAGACTGCCCAGATGTGGCACCATAGGAAAGAAGAGTGGACTTATGAAACATTTGTACTGAAACACAAAAGTTAAGTCAGACTCTCCTAAATTGAATGAACCAATCAGACCCTTGCTCGGGAACTTGGATTCCAATTTCAGGGCCTGCTGGTCCAGGTGGCTGGAATTAAGGGATCTGTAAAATTCAGGGATTGCCATTTTCCTTTCAAAAAATAGAGAAGTTGAGAAAAGTCAGTCTTTAGAGAGAGTAAAACAAAACGTATATACAGAGAGAATCAAAGGTACGAAACCTAGCCTGGCCTTGCCCCCACAACCTTCTGCAGCCCACGCTTGCCTTACCCAAGGCAGGCTGGCTCCCTAGTGTGCAGTCAGAACCTTAGCTGGAACCATAAGAAGATTATCTACACAGGCTCAGCATTATGACAATGCTCCAGATGAGTGAAATAAACATTTCCTCGGAAGGAAAGATGACATCAAGCATGGAGCCCGATGCAAAGTAGACATTAGTTTATCGATAAATAGACGCACAAGCAGAGACATGGCAGAAGGTAAACGGGAGAGGTACTGAAACTTCCTAAGAGGAAAGGCTGGACCTTAGACAGAACTCACATCCAAAACCATGGAGGAATGCTGATGGCTGGCAGCCTCTTCGCTAACTTTCTTTCGTACAGCCCAGGACCTGTTCAGGCCATGGCACCAAACCCAGTGGGCTGATCTCTCCTACAGGATCAAGACAATCAAAACACACCCCACAAAACACATCCACAGGCCAACCTGATAGAGATGATTGCTCAACTGAGACTTTTCTCAGGTAACTCTAGACTCTGTCGAGAGGACAGTTAATGCTAACTAAATCACCCATAACTCTTTCTTTCAAATGTCAACTCATGGGAGAAAGGCATCCTTCACCCTCCAATGGGTTCTAATTAATTCCTCTGCAAAATGGGAAAATGTAAGCACAACACTTCCTTCACGCTGTCACCATGGGGACGTTGACCGTGCACACGTGTCCTGTCAGCTCAGGTCCAGACAAGAGAAACCTCATAGAGCTTGAAGTATACAGTACAGGGAAAGAAGGGGAGCCTGGAGGAGACAGGGAGCAGGCAGGGGTGCACAGTGATGCTGTGCGCACAAAGCGATGTCCGGTACTTGAGAATGTGGACAGAAGGGCAGGAAGACATGAGCCGAGCCATGACTCAGACTTACCATCTGCCACCTAAGAAAGTTTAGGGCAGAGGTTCTAACCTCGGTGCTGTGACCCCTGTGGGGGATCGCAGATCAGATATCCTGCATAGCAGATATTTACATTACAATTCACAACAGCAGCAAAATTATTTCAAAATTAATTCAAAAAAAGTTATGAAGTAGCAAAGAAATATTTTGTGGTTGGGGTCACCATAACATGAGAAGCTGTCTTAAAGGGTAGCAGCATTAGGGAGGTTGAGAATATATTCTTTAACTACTACCTGCTTTAAAAATAGTAAACAGAAATGAGGCCAAAAATGAGGGAATGTTCACAAAACAATATAATTCTAAAGAATTTCTTTTATTAAAAATCCAAACAGACTAAATTACCAGTGTTCTACATTAGTGGAAGACCTGTTAAAGATTTGCCTGACTTTATTAATGTTTATAGACTAATGTGGAACAAAGCACAACCTAAATTCCCTAAGGCCACAATAACCAGAGGCATTTGGGGAAATAGCTCATCTTTGACTACATAATACTTATGATAATGCATTTTGATGAACAGGTTGTCCTGAAACTAAAAGTTACCCACTGTTATGAAAACCAGATTGCACTTTTAAAAAGGAATAAAAGGGAGGTTTATGTTAACCTAGAATATATAAAAACTTTATCTTCAAATCTAAGAATTAAGGAGGTTTAATGAGAGATGTCTGCTTTAGCAACTTGGCATTATGGGAGAATGCCCATCAACCATCTTGAGTGACCCAGGGAAATGCAAATACAGTGTCAATAAAGAGACACAGGTCATCGCTCCATGGCGCTTCTCATTATCCCAGCAGTATAGGCTGGACTTCGTTTTATTAACTTTCAATGAAAGTTCTGCCAAATGGAACCCAAGAGTCAAAACACTCCCGGGAGAAAAATTAGGTCTTGATGAAATATTCAGTGCCTCACAATAATGCCATGGCTGCAAATTAGAGAATATATTAAGTTTTAAAGAAATCAGAATACCAGAAAACCCTGAGCCAGTGTGACATGCTACACCAATGCGAGACAAATTTTAGCAATTCTCTCAATTTAATTTTCTTTGAAAAATATGATCATATAAAATGCCAGTGAAATCGAAGCCTATAATGCTAATCAACTATTAAGAGAAAAATAGCACAGCACAATAGAAATATGATAAAATTTAGAAAGTGGTCCACTCTATAGCCAACAATAGGCTTAAAATTAGGTACTCCAGGCCTGGTGTCCTATCCATGGGTGACATGTCTTCAGTCAGACAACAGCTGTGTCAGCAGGAAGGTTAATCATGAGTATACTTATGACTAACGATAATAATATTTCTTCAGTGTGTACTGTGAGAAAATGTTATCGTTAAACATTTGACATACGTAACTCCATTGACATTTAAGGCCTGTGGACAGCCTATTGCTGCGCATCCTTCACACACGAAGCTCACTTGCTCAGCACCACATGGCTACTGTGCGGGGCTTGAATCTGAACTTGGGTCTACCTGATTTCACTGACCCACAAAGTTCCTTTCTATGAATTGGTCCTGAAAAGTATCCATGGGTACCGTTAAAGATTTGCATGCAGTAATGTGTATTTTAGCTTTTTTACAATAACAACATCCTGAAGAGTATCTAAATATCCAGCATAAGGAATTACTAAGGGACCTACAACATGCCCACAAGACTCAATGCAGTGTTAGAGGAAAGAAGACATGAATTCTATAGGGTGGGGGAGTAGAGGAAGGGCTCAAAGGAAGAAAGAGAATGGGGATTACATAGTTATCTTTTAATTTTTTAAAAAAATAATAATTTAATACATATGGATCATTAAAGAGTATTTCATAGGAAATTTTCTAATGAAATAGGAAAATAAATATTATATAGTAAATGAAAATATCAGCTGGGAATGGAGGCACACACCTTTAATCCCAGTACTCAGGAGGCAGAGGCAGGTGGATCTCTGAGTTTGAGGCCAGGCTAGTCTACAGAGCAAGTTCTGGGATAATCAGGGCTACACAGAGAAACCTTATCTTGAAAAGTCAAAAATGGGGGGAAAAGGAAAAAAACAGAAAGAAGGGAAGAAAGGAAGGGAGGGAGGGAAACTATGATGTAAAATAGCATGTATGATTAAAAATAATATATAGAAATTCATACATATGTGTGTATATTACATACATATACAATTGCATGTATAGATAGATGACAGATAGATGGATGGATAGATAGAGATAGATAGATAGATAGATATAGATAGATAGATAGATAGATAGATAGATAGATAGATAGATAGATAGATGCAGAAAGATAGACAGATATATGAGGTGTCTCTGGATGTAGGCTTCTTTCTCATCCTGATGCTACTGACATTTTGTATTGGGTTTTTTTCCCAGTGTTTGTGATTGAGCCCACGGTGTGTGCACGCTGGGCTAGTATTCTATTACTATTGAGTGACATCCCCAGCATGTGTTGGGTCCTTCTTTGTTGCAGAAGGCTGTCCTGTAACACTGTCTGCTGCTTATCAGCATCCCTAGCCTCTACTCACAAGATGCCAGCAGCATTCCTAGGTTGTGACAACCAAAAATGTCACCAGGCACTGACAACATTGCCCCAGGGTAAGACCTGCTACTCCAGGTAGTAATAGATAACATTTATTCATATGCACTGTGGTATTTCCCAAAACGTCTAAAATTACATTTGTACTCCTGGGAGGAATGTTCTATGAGAAGGCAAACTCACTAATAGGAGAAGCAAAGATTTGTGTTTTATGAAGTAAGCTGCAATTGTGGGAAATACGTATCACAGGCACTGTGGAATGTCTACTGTGATTTTTCTTCCGTCGGATATCAGTTAGCAAATGCTTATGATAAAAGAAGAAGAAAAGAGAGATAATGGCAGCCATCTTTTCTACCTGTGTCAAGTACATCCGAGCGGTGACAGCAGAGAGCGGTGGGTAAATGAGGATGGGTTTGGTTGTCTCGCCAACAGCATCACCGATGAGTTTCCCACTGGAAGAATAAGCAGCAATCGCAAATACATATTTTTCATTAGTTTCTAACCCTTTAACTTCAAAGGTGCTCCTGCCGTCAGCTGGGATCTGTGAACAGAAAACATCTCAGCTTTTACTCAGAGAATTAAGGCGGTGCGACTATTAAATTATAATTGGATAAATCTTCTTTCACTGTTGGACCTTAGTTGTGACTTGGGTTGGAATTAGTGTCAATCCACTGTGATAATGATGTCATAGGGGGACACACAATGACAACTCTCGGTTGTCATTAAGGAGGCTTCAGTAAGGCCTCCTGGAGGAGAGCATGACGTACCGCTTCTCCAGAGTTTGGGAGATGGTTGTTGTTGAGTCTTACTTTCCCATAGCTTCCTTCTGCTTTGCAACCCAGTATGCAGTACCAGGACACCTGGCGGGGAGAGAGACAGCGTCAGCTGCAGTCTAACAGGGCTTGATCTCCTCGGTGTGGATGGAGCAAAACCAATAACCGTCCAACGACAAAAGTTGCTAGGCATCTGGTAAACTATGACACCTGAATCCATATGTATGCATGCCATCTTTAAAAGGTTAACGACAAACGTAGGCTTTGCTTACCTGGGACAATGACGTCTAAAATATTACTCATAATCTCTCTCTCTTCTCTCCTCTCCCTCTCTCTCCTCTCTCTCCATCTCTCTCTCTCCCCTCTCTCTCCTCTCTCTCTCTCTGACAGATGTGTGTGTGCACGCAAGTGTGCACACTCATGCACACACAGTGTGTGTACAGACGTTAGAGGACAAACACGATTTGTCTGTCCCTGACTTCCTCCTTATCTGAGATAGGATTCTTGTTTTTTTCCATATAAGAGTGACAGGCTCACTAGTCGCGAGCCTTCGGAGAGTCTCCTGCCTCATCCTCCCTGCTGCACACAGGAGCGTGGCTATGACACCCATGTGCTGTGTATCTGGCTTTTGTGTTGGTTCTGGGAATCTGAACCCACACCCTTAGGCTTGCTTGACAAGTACCTCTACCCACTGAGCCATTCCCTTGCCCTGACCCTCGTTATCGCCTCCTCTAATTGCTATTAGTTGAGCAGTCCTCTGTACTGACTAACACTAGTAAGCTGGCACATACTTTCCTTTTTAGTGGCATACGTTCACTACACAGAGATGGGTTTCATGAAGACATTTCCATGCCAGTACAACAAGAGCTTTGACCGTGTTCGCTCTTTCCCCCTCCTCTCCTGTTATCCTCAGTGACACCCCCAGTCTCCCCTCTGCTTCCATGTCCTATACACAGGCATAATTTAATGCATTTACAGAAAAGCCGGAATTTGAAAATGAGAAAACATTCAACGTTCGTCTATTTGAGTATGGCTTATTTTGCTTAATATAGTGACCTCCACCCTTTTTCCTAAAGAACAATATAATTCATTCATAATATATATAATATAATTAACATAATATAATTCATTCTTTTGTGGCCGGATGAAATCCCACAGTGTATATATTCTGCATTTTCTCCGTGCATTTGTCTGTTGATGGACGTCTAGGCGGGTTCTATAACTTAGCTGTTATGGACATGACTGAAAGCTCGGGAGTGAAAGAAGCCATGGTGCCCTCCTGGCACGAACCCAGGAGGGGTAGAACTTCACCACATGGAGCTATAACTCTGCTCTCTGTGGCGTCGCCACACTACTGTGCACCATGGGGAGGAACACAAATGAATTCTACTTCTGCCGGCAGCGTGTGAGCAGCCCTGTTCTTCCGCAACCTCACCAGCATTTGCTGCTATTGGTTTTCTTAGTGACTATCACGCCAAGTGGGGTGAGATGGGCTCTCTCCAGGCTGCTTTAGGGGTCTTCCCTGGGGGTAAAAAGAGTGAACATTTGCCTGTGATTGCTGGCCACTAGCACTTCATCGTTTGAGAACCGTCTGCTCATTTCCAGAGTTGCTGGCATTTGTGGCCCCGCGATGCAGGTGCTAGGAACCACACCTGGGTCCTCTATAGGAGGCGCTGAGTGCTCCTCACCGCTGAGCTGTGTCTCCAGGCCCAGTTACAGTCTTTTTGCTCCTCTACGTGATCTGAATATTTAGCTTCCATCAGTGATGCGACAGAGACACACACACCCCCCGCCCCGCACTACAAGCTGTCTCCTCGCTGGGCTGCCCCCTTGGCTGTTAAGAGGTTTTTGTTTTGCGTTGTTTTTTTTTTTTTTTTTTATTTCATAAAATCCCATTTGTCAAATCTTTCTTGTTTCTCCCTGAGCAATCCCAGGCCTTTTCACAAGTCCTCTCCAGATTCAGCCTGTACCCACATCATGAGAGGAGATCGGCAGGTGACATGTATGCCTGACAAAACCAAAGGCCAGGAAGCCGGGCAAGTGAGGCACCCACCTCGCGCTGCGTGAGGGGCTCTGAACCCTGATTCCACTCTAGGTCACTTTTTAAAAGAATAATTTGTACAAAATCAATTACTTTTTTGTTTGTTTGTTTTTTGTTTTCGAGACAGGGTTTCTCTGTGGCTTTGGAGCCTGTCCTGGAACTAGCTCTGTAGACCAGGCTGGCATCAAACTCACAGAGATCCACCTGCCTCTGCCTCCCGAGTGCTGGGATTAAAGGCCTGCGCCACCACCGCCCAGCCACTCTCTAAAATTACTGACAGCCAACCCATCCCAGGTTCCCTAGCTTCAACGAGTGAGGCTCTCTGTTACAAGTGTCTGACCCTTTGTGCTTCCACAGAAAACTTCTCAGGTTATTATGACATTTATGGCAAATTAAGAGTGTCAGCCCACATGAGCAGAGAGAGAAGAGAGAACGCTGAATCCCGGAGGCTGGAAGACAAGGATAAAACTCAGAACAAAACAAAACACAAACACCAAAAATAACGGACTTAACGTCTCTTGATAACCCACACAAAAACAGCACGCTTCCCATGGGGGAGGGGCAGAGAGACTGTTGTATGACAGGTTGCTGTTGTTCTAAATTATACCACACAAACCAAAATCCAGAGGGCAAATTCTTTCTAAAAGCATTTTTACAAGCAGATTTTATATTTTTATTTCGCTCCTAGCTTGTGTAACACAAAGAAGCAATGTGTAATTAGAATCTACATAAGAATAGAGACGGTGTGAACAAATCGCTAACTTTGGAAATAAGATTTTATTTTATAGACAATGTAAGTAACATTAGCATTTGCAGCTATAGAAATGGATTTTAATGAAACCAAAGCCTGCCTGAAGAGTTTTCACTAAAACAAAAAGATGGCCAAACCAACGAACCAGCAAACTTGCATGAGCCCACAGCGCCACCTAGTGGCGACACACAGGAAGCAAAGCGTGAACCCGCCTGAAGCAGCGGTCCTAATGAGTAATTGACATAAATGCTATTGTATATGTGGCATTAAAAAGCACTAGAGCTACGGGTCAAATATGGGGTGCTACTGTCGTCTCATGTTCAATAAATATAAAATAAAACGGTCACTAAATAGTAATACTGAAAAATTAAAGTTTGGGTTAAACCAAAATAATTTAAAAGCCAACAATAAATTCCATATCCCTTATTCTGTGGTAATTCTCTAAAATCTTCTTATCACAGATTTCCAAAATCCCCAAGGTGGAACTCCTAGCCCTAAAGCGATGCTATTTCTACTCTCCCACAATCTCGGAGAACAAAACAACACGAAGGTGAAGCTACTTCTCAAGAAAGGCCACCCCCATCCATCTAACTCACTCAAGAGTGAGCCACACTCTAGCCACACTTTGCCTGGTGCCTGTGAACGCACACAGAACTTGACAGCTGACATTCAAAAGAAAAAAGCTCATTGTACAGAACTAATAAAAATTATCGCAAAATAATGCAGTCACGGCCTATAACTCCAGTAATTGCTCTGATAAATTCTATTACATATGCTTAACAAAAGTAGAAAGTCATCGGCTAATTTGTCAAGAATGTTATATATTAGTTCAGTTTCTTCTCTCTCTCACCACCTTCTTTCTCATTTTTGTTTGCTTATATATATATTTTTTTTTGAGACAGGGTTCCTCTGTATAGCCCTAGCTGTCTTGGACCTCGCTCTGTAGATCAGGCTGCTCTTAAACTCACAGAGTTCTGCACGCCTCTGCCTCCTGAGTGATGGGATTAAATGCACATGCCACCACTGCCCGGCTAGTTCAGTTTTTTAAATGGGGGTCTCATGCTGGCCTTGAACTCGCTGCAGAGCCAGGGAGGACCACAAACTGATCTTTGTGCCTCCACTGCCAAAGTGCTGAGATTACAGGCACGGGGCACCATACGTGGCTCACGTGACTCTGGGGACAGAACAAGTCCTGGGCAAGCTCCCTACTAACTACACACATCTCCAGCCCTATGCCAGCTTCTTCCACAATAAACACACTTTACAAATGAGAAGAAATCTTCAAACTGTATTTGGCCTTCCTAAAGTTGTGCTGCCAGCAAAGAGAGGAAGCTGGAGTTTCAAACTTAGACGTGCTTGACTTCAAAGGCTCTGCGTGCAAAACGCCCTGAAGATAATCAAAGATAGGATTGTATTGCAGTACATCAAAGAGCACCTAAAGAGCAAAGAGCAATATTTAAAATATAAACCAGCTGGAGCCAATTTCTTCTTAGGAAATGAAATCCCAAGTGTTTATTCCCATTCAGGCCGAGTTCCAGGACTCCGGGATGGGAGATGAGGTTCATCCTAATAAATGCATAGATTTGTGACTGGAGATGTGCGGATTGTCACTTGTTGCCACAGTGACTTGAGGGGACCTGACACAGTATCTCTAGACTAGAGACTCTCGACCTTCCTGAGGCTGCAACCTTTTAATGTAGTTCCTCATTCTGCGGGAACCCCCCCCCAAGCCATACAATTATTTTTGCTGCTGCTTCTTGACTGTAATTTTGCCACTGCTATGAATCATAACACAAATATCTGATATGTGACTCCCAAAGAGGTCGGGACCCACAAGTTGAGAACCAAGGCACTGGACCCACTGCCTCCGGAACTACCCTCTCCACTGCCCTCCAATTCCACTTCAGCCCTCGCTTGGTGCACAGCAGCACCAATGGGACAGAGACACGTAGCAGGAACTATTTTTCTACCATTTCTCCTGACTGCGTGTTCGCAGCTTTAGAAGGCAACTCGTAAAGGGAAAGTATCATGAATAAATTAAGCGTAGATAAGACATAAACACACCAACCTGATGTTCGGTGCTTATAAATAAGACTATTCGGGTGCTGAAAAACAGTAATAACCAGAGCCATTACAGTTATGAGAGTGCTTAGGTCACTGTGGCGTGAGGAAGGGCACCTTACCTTAGCGTCTGAAAGAAAGGGAGCGGGTTTCAGAGTCACAGAGCGGTGGGTTCGGGCCAGCAGGATGGGTGGGGGAGGGAGTCGGCTCTTCTTTGTTTTTGAACTCTCCGAGGACTTCTGATAGGAATGGAGGGCATTTTGTTCTGCTTCGACCCTCTCAATTAAGGCACACGCTTCCTGTAACGAAGTGTGAAAATAGAAAAATACATTCCGCGAGCTTGAGCCTCCTTTGTATTTGCAGCATTCCCTTGTGGTAAATGCTCTCTTTCTGTATGCCATTTCTGGAACCTCCTAGGCATGCGTATATATACCAGTGTGGTTTTGGCAGGACGGTAACAGACTACTGAATGAACCTCATCAATGGAATCAGATGTATATGTATAAAGGTGATGGTCATATCTTAAAAGGAGACATTTCTGGCTTAAAATCCTCTGGTTATCAACCATCATACTTTGTTAATCTTTGAAAGTCCATACCACGGACACCCGCATTCACACTGACAAACCACGAGCCTACCCTTAACACCATTTGCCATGTAACTCTCAAGAAACACAATGTTGATACATGTGGTTTTTGAAAGGAAAGTGATTAAGAGTTTATATCATCAAAATGAAGTTAAAACAGACAAAGATATTTTTAGAATTCTGTAATTCTGAAGGCAAAGCAATCATTACTTCAAACGGTTATACACAGGAACAATGCCTAACTTTCAGATCTGTAAACAGTATTTAAATACCAGATAACCTGCATCAACAAGGATGTGTAAATTTCCTAACAATACTAATTACACCAGTTAAAATAATAATAGCAATATTTTAGTCTCAATAATCCCAGGCAAAGCAAATATATTTATATATTTGTCTTTTGTCGTTCATTCTTCCAGAGGACCCTGGCTTGTTCCCAGCACCCCACATAGTGGCTCACAACCTTCTATAATCCCAGTTCCAGAGATCCAATGACTTCTCTGGCCTCTGCAGGCACCAGGCACACACATGACACAATATTTATATTTAGGCAAATATTCAGACACATGAAATAAAAAGTCATAACTATTTTTAAAGATAGTTGAACATTTTAAACATATACTACTAATTTAAAAAAAACTCACTAAGCTGGGAAAATATTAAAACATTAAGTTTAGTTAATAGACAAAGTACTAAAATGGCACTCTCAGTGCTCCTAACAAAACACTAAGGGACTCTCTAGTGAAGCCCACAAGGAGATGGAAGGATACCATTCCACTGTGTTGCAAACGAGAAGCTCCTACTGCTAAGAACACTAAATGTCTGTCTTCTGAATCCCAAGTGCTCCCCTCTGCTGCAAGATGCCCATGCTGTCTCTCCTACAGGAGACACATAGAGTCTGAAGTTTCCATTTGGAGACCTGGACTTCAGGCTCGATAAAGAAAAGACTCACAGAGTTTGAGTATGCCCCAGATTTCTGCTCAAGGCTGAGCGCTCAAACTAGCACCGCCTATCAGTACAGATTATAAGACCAGGGCTCCCAGCAAAATTCTTCACAGACCTCGAAAGAACAGTACTTAACTTCATATGGAAAAGCAAAAACAAACACAGGATAGCCAAAACAATCCTGTACAATAAAAGAACTTCTGGAGGCATCACAGTCCCTGACTTCAAGCTCTATTACAGAGCCACAGTACTGAAAACAGCCTGTAATTGGCATAAGAACAGACAGGAGGACCAATGGAACAGAATAGAAGACCCGGATATCAATCCACACACCTTTGAACACTTGATTTTTGACAAAGAAGCAAAAAAATCAAATGAAAAAAAAGAAAGCATATTCAACAAGTGGTGCTGGCATAACTGGATATCAACATGTAGAAGAATGAAAATAGATCCATATCTATCACCATACACAAAACTCAAGTCCAAAGGAATCAAAAACCTCAACATAAAGACAGCCAACTATGTTCATAGCAGCATTGTTTGTCATAGCCAGAACCCGGAAACAACCTAAATGCCCCTCGACTGAAGAATGGATAAGAAAAATGTGGTACATTTACACAATGGAGTACTACACAGCAGAAAAAAATAACATCTTGAATTTTGCAGGCAAATGGATGGAGCTAGAAAACATTATTTTGAGTGAGGTAACCCAGACCCAGAAAGACAGTTATCACATGTACTCACTCATAGGTGGTTTTTAAACATAAAGCAAAGAAAACCAGCCCACAAATCACAATCCCAGAGAACCTAGACAACAATGAGGACCCTAAGAGAGACTCACATAGATCTAATCTACATGGGAAATAGAAAAAGACAAGATCTCCTGAGTAAATTGGGAGCATGGTGACCTTGGGAGAGGGTTGAAGGCGAGGGGAGAGGTAGGGAGGGGAGCAGAGAAAAATGTAGAGCTCAGTAAAATAAAAAAATAAGACCAGGTTCCAGACATGGCTTTCCTAAAACAATAAAACTTGGCCTACATAAAAACTACATAAAAACTACCTTGCTGTTTTTATGCTGTGTTTGAGTGGTTGGCACTCAGCTCTAAAATCACAGGCAGTAACTAAAATGTATCTGCAAATACGCATCTTTTAAAATTCTACTTTTCTGAAACTTGGGGAAGAGTTCTGCACTGAAGATCACAAGTCTTAGCCATACACAAGGCCCACTCAGAAAGGCCTTGCTTTTTTTTTTTTTCCTTATCTCAGAACAGGGTGTCCCAGGATGATCCATCACTAACACAAAACAAAAATCCGGAAGTAGGGCTTGAATATATATAACATTAACAAAGGTTTTGAATGATTCTGAAGCACAGCAAGAACTGCCAACCACTGCATCGGGTAAGAAACGACACATCACAGACTCTCCGGTGGCCTCTCATCCTCCCACAGAAGTCAGGCCAACGCCCTCTGAAGACTTGATGAGGTGACACCATATGCTGCTCCTTCAGCATCTTCTCTCCAGAGCTGCAATATGCTTATTTTCTTACCTGGTACCAGATTCTTCAATCCCCTGACAGGGCCGAGTTAGATTTTCTGGTGTGGAACCTCTGACCGACCCGCCATGAAAGCCTCCCAGAGCCAGCAAACACCCCATGTTCAGGGGCCCCGCAGGCTTTCCTCTCAGGGCTGCACTGACATCTGTCTCTCCTAACGAGGCACCTCTCGGTGGTTTGTTCCCCCTGCCCACCCAGGGAAGACTGTCTCTCTCCCTGAAGGCTCCTTCATGCTTCTTCCTCCAGGATGTTCTTAATGTTCACCTGGCCGTCACCAACCTCAAAGTCCGGTCAGAATGCTGGATCACCTATTAAATCTCATTCGGAAGGGTAATCTTACGTCCACTCCTTTCCAAAACCAAACGACCCACTGCATCGACCAACAGCCTGCTCTCTGTTATACCAAAGACATCGTTTTCTGCTCACTCTCTGGTCTCCTCAACTTCTTGTCTTGACTTTGAAAACAACCTCTAGCATCTATCTACTGAAGGGCAAGGAGCTTTTGTGAAGGTCATGGACATATCTTCTGTCTCTCTGTCTACTCTTGACTGTCTTTTGTACCTCTCTCTTTAGACTAAACCTTTAAAACCATGAACTCCCATGCAATTCCCCCTTCCCAAGCAGCATCACATCTCTGCTGGCTCAGACCCTGCTCAAGCATCACCTCCACTGACATCTCCATGGCAATCCCATGCTCCCAGGCATCCCTCCCTATGCATCTTCACTAACTCTACTTCAGTGGATACTGGACCATATGTGATCTGTGTACCCAAATGTCCATGCCTTGTCATGAATACCTTTATGTCAGGCATGGTGCCTTTATTTATCTCTTTGGATTCAGTCACTGGGTTCTAAATTAAAGTCAAACTGAACCATGATGGTGGAGAAGGGTGTTTACTGCGATACATTTTAAACTACATGATAAAAAAATGCTCTGACTGAGTCTTGACCAACTTTCAGAGGAGATCCCCGACTCAGATCCTGTGGCCCAATTTAAAATATGTGAGCAGAAATATCAAAGTTTGTATGAAAAAGTAGTGAAAGTCCAAACTAAAGCCCCAGATTTGGGTCAAATAAATTCCATGACAGAAATGAAGGCAGACTCTAATGCTTGTTAAAAAATAAAGTCCCAGCTCAGTAAGGCAAATCCTGCAGCTGCTAGTAATGTTCATTC
Organism: Ondatra zibethicus; assembly: GCA_004026605.1. Classification (NCBI taxonomy): domain Eukaryota; kingdom Metazoa; phylum Chordata; class Mammalia; order Rodentia; family Cricetidae; genus Ondatra; species Ondatra zibethicus. The sequence continues at coordinate 118,542 of PVIU01004169.1, forward strand.
ACGAAAGAGTGTCTGGGGGTGATTTAAGACCTTCAACCATACAGAAGGAAATATCTGGGGGGAAAAATCCAGAAGGAAAAAAAAATCTCAAAAACAGCTGAAGTCAATTTTGAAAGGGTGTCAATAAAGACCTGAGTGTTATCTACGGGGCGCTTCGGGATGCTGAGGCCTTACAGCTGCAGAATCTGGACAGCTCTTCCCAGCCTCAGCTCACACGCTTGCTTTCCCAGACACGTCAGATGACGAAAACAGCTAACACCACATGCTCTCCTGACAGCCCTTGGGAATTAGAAGGGCTTCCCAAACCTCAAGGAAGGAAAGACCCTTCGCTGACCAAAGAAAAAGGTTAACCAGGACCCTCAAAGCAAAGGGGCTTCTGCGGCGGCGTGCAAAGAAAGCAACCATGCTTTTCAGTCACTTGTGCGTCCGTGGGCTGCATAAACTGAGGCTCTCAGGATTTTTGTATGAAAGCAAATGTCTCTGCCTGTAGTTCCATTAGAGAAAAAGGAGACCTGCCTCTCTTCAAAGTGTGCCAATGCTTATGAAGACAGGCTGACGTTAAACACATCGGACACGGCCTGATGCCCACGGGGCATCACGACACTGATGGAGAGGTGTAGTGCACTCCTGAGGGTGTGATGAAGATGTGTGTAAACAGCTATCGCGGCACGGCGGGGACGAAGTGCCAAGTTCACTACAGGACACATCCCCGAGGGACATTCCAGGTCCCAGCGTGATAAGGTACACCTCGGAAGGAAATGAGAGGTAGATTAAGTCATCTCCCAAGAACCCTGGCCAGGAATATTGCAAAGGATAAAAAACATGGCTTCAAAGATAATGCTAAGAAAAGGCATGGAAAGGGATGTGTCATCTCAGGACGATTAATACAGCCAAGGCTCAGACGACAATTCTAATCAAGTGCTACAGAGCACTGAAAGTGAGAGGTTGAGTAATAATGATAACAATTATAATAATAATGGCTAACTCTTATGGATTGTTCACTCTGTGCCAAAAGCTAAGAATTTTGCATGTGCCATTTCATCAAGTCTTTCTAAGAACCTCCCTTTAATAGACAAATATTTTACTGTTTTGTTTTCTTTTGTTGTTTGTTTTTGTATTTTAAAGACAAGGCCTCACTATGCAGTACTGTCTAGCCTGGAACTCTTAGTGTAGACCACGCTGGCCTTGAACTCACAGAAATCCACCTGCCTCTGCCCCACAAGTGCTGGGATTAAAGGTGTGCATCACCACATTTAATAGATGAATATTTTAAGACTTAAAAGGATATCACTAACACAGGACACACAGCCAATCTCTGGCAGAATCAGAACTCTACCCAAACCTAACTCCTAACACCATTCTACTGTATTGAAATGCAAAGATAAACAGAGAAAACCTTGGGAAGGTAAACCAGAAAAAATTCACTACACTGTACCTGTAATACAGATGAAAAGAAAAATCTCTACTATGTAACTATGCCCAAATCCATTGTCAGGGTTTGAAACCCAGGGTTCAAACCATGACCTCGTTGTTACACATAGCCAGTTCTGTGCCATGAGGAAGGAGAGACACAGCACTTATGGGTTACAAGGATTTTAATAGTTCACCACATAAGCAGGTCACTGATTGATCAGGGCTGCAGGACAGGGACTCAGGAGCCTTGTTTCTGCTGACATCCCTGAGCAGGGGCAGAAGTGGGGTTTATCAGCCAAAAATCACAAACATTGGTTGCCAAGTTACAGTTAGAATTTTCACCAGGATTTAGAGATTAGAACTTCCTTGAAGGTTTCATCATTGTCAATTGACATACAATGCAAGCTTTTCAGTTCAACCAATCGGATCCATTTGTTCCTTCCATTGTTAGGAACAGCCATGATGTTTCTAGAGACCTAAAGTTGCACAATGACTATTTCTGTGATTTAGGGAAGAAGTTGGTCAGCCATTGGAAAGTTCTCAGCTCCCCCGGGGCTAGGGAACCTGAATCAAAATGGCTGTACTTAGGCCAATGTGCTTTTGCCTGCTCCCTTCACTCGTTAGAGGGGTCAGAATCAGAAAGGCCTCTGCTCTTCTGAAGACTTCGGTAGAGAACAGACATAAAGAACTGAGAGGGTCTCAGGAAAAAGCAATTCATACTTCCCTCAAGAAAAACAAATAAGATTGAGTTGACTGAAATTCCATAAATAAGAAAAAAGAAATAAACTCAATTACTGCCACTTCAGTTCACAGGATAGAAACACAGACATAAATTCTGGAAATATTAAAGCTGGGACTTACAAGAACTTCCAGTGGCTCTGGTTTCCCTCATAGCTCTGCTTCCAAAATGGGACTACACAATCACATGCTGTATCAATAATAAAAAATGACTCTGCTAAGCCACAATGCTCGCTTGCTTAGGGTTGGGGGTGCTAACACCAGCATTTGGCACTGCTGGTTTTTATTTCGGCTGCAGATTTACTTCAGCTCCAGCAGACAGTATTAGAAGAAAAGCAGATGCAACAGTTGAGTTTCTTTGCAACAGAAGCTACAGAGAAAATGAAGTGGGGATAAGAGGGACAGAGAATCCCCAGAACAGGGTCGTGGCCTCCTCATCAGCACATTGGTATAGCAACAGAGGGGCTGTAAGCTCCATTCCCTTGCAGAGGGCACAGAGAGACTCTGTTTCTAGCAAGGGGTTGCTCCTGGGGTGTGTACCCTGGAGTTGCAATCTTTTTCATACTGCTACTTGAGGTTTCGGCTTCCAAGGAGGGAGCAGTCAATAGGCCCCTTTTGCATCTTTAGTATCCACGCTCCAACAGATTATAGCTAATGGGGAGAAAGTCCTTCCTCCTTTGGTGATATTTGGAGAGGGAAATGCAGGAAGTAGCATCATAGAACACTGCCCAAAATCCCTCAGGGGGAAAAGCATCCAATAGAGGTGCTAGGTGCCATCCTTTACAATAAAGACATGGCACCATCATGGGCAAAGCCAAAGCAGACTCGGAGTCAAATAGCCAAGGCAGGAGAATGGGATAAAGGCACTCCTCTGCACAGGAAAAGAAGCCATCTGTCCCATTTGGGAAGCTAGCGTTATCAAAAGTCCGTCCCTTGTCTGTGGCCACACATTGGCTCACTTTTAATCGGTCTGGGATCACAGACATTTGATATGATTATGTTTCCACAAGGGCAGAAAACTTTCGAAAAACCCAAACAGAGAATGAATTATTTAAGAGTTCCTAAGAGAGCAAAGCTTTTCATGCCTTTTTACGACATCAGGTGACACATCAATTACTGATTTGGGGACAATTTTATTACAGGACCCTGATAATGTAAAACATTTTGTGATATTCTTCGGGAGAAAATGATTGCCAGGGGAAAGAAGTTTATTTGTCTTCTATAAGGAAAGAAAGTTTGACAATTATTTCAGTCATAACAGCGCTGTTTAGGAGAGTGCCCCAAGGAGCGATCATGACACCATAACACTTGGATGAAAACTGCCACTGAGGAGCAGAGGTGGCTGCCGAAGATTCGGGACCTCAAGATAAATACTCAGCATGCTCCCAGCTAGTACAATCCCCTGCTGGGGATCCCTTGTAAAGAATAGCACCTCGAAGCACATCTCCCGGGGCTTCTTAGGGCATTATACTCATAATTTTTCTCAAGTTCCAACAGTCTTAGGAAATAAAAAGACCTGGAAACCTAGACTCCCTTCCCCCACTCTCTTCCTCCCCTGCCTCAGTGGAAGTAGAGCTATAACAAGGAAATGGCATATTATGGAAGCAGGAAGGAAACATCAAAGGTCTCAATCTCACCAGGCTCCAAGGGCATGTGAGCAATATTGTTTAAAGAAATTACATTTTATTCTCCCTAGAAATGGGTTTGGAATGTCAACGTCCTCTAAGTACACAACCACGAGTTGTCTGCCAAGAAAACAGAACTGAACACACGCAGATCTGAACACATGCGAATCTTCCCACAAGGATCGGGCTCCTTGACAGTACCTGTTCAGATCACCCATGCTGACATCAATCCCCATCCCCCACTCAAATGCTCTTCCCTGATACTGCTGGGACAAACTCCCCACCCTGAGCAATGACAGCACTGACCCATCCGAAGCCCTTAGCCAGCTGTGTAAGAGCTCTTTGGATGTCTCAAGCATCACCATCTTTCCCCCAACCTCCCCGGGCCCCGCCACATCCAAGGCCCTCACCTTGAGTTCTCAGTGACTTCTGGACTCTTGGGACACTGCCCACATTGCTCTCTGCCTGGAGTGTTCTTTCTCCTCCAGGTATCCCTCATCTTTGGCTACTCAGTGTTCAATTCCAGTCTATGGCCAAGTTTTTGAAAACCCTACTTGCTAACCACAAACGCATCCTTCTAGCCTTTCTCAGACTCTCGATTTCTAGTCTCTGATGGGATTTTATAGGGTGGTCCGGTTTTATGATTTTTCTATAACAGTAAAATCTCCACCTTGATGTCTTATTTCCTTCCCTAGTCAATCTGACCTTGGGTTTTTTTTCCATACCATAAACATTTAGTGCCTAACTGTAATAACAAAGACTGAGAGCTGCGGCTTCAGAGAAGGACCTGACGCAATCACTTTTCATTACTAGCTGTGTTAGGTGAGAGAGCCCCGAGACCCTGAGGGAGGTGGGAAGCCATGGTCAGGCCCTGAGATAGGAGAGCCTTAAGAGGGGAGAGTATGTCATACCAGAGACAACATGTTGGATCCTTAGAGGGTGAGAAGACCTTCTTAAAGTACCTGGAGAGAAACACCATTACTTAAGACATCTTAAAGTGGAAGGGAAGGAAAAATAGCTGCCGGTCAGGCGATGGTGGTGCACGCCTTTAATCCCAGCACTCGGGAGGCAGAGGCAGGAGGATCTCTGTGAGTTCGAGGCCAGCCTGGTCTACAGAGAGAGTTTCAGGACAGCCAAGACTACGTAGAGAAATTCTGTGTCAAAAACCAAAACACAAACAAAAAGCCTGTCATGTACAACATGGTCAGGGGAGCTGGAAGGAAAGAGGAAGCCTTCAGGAGAGTTCCCTGAGCAAAAACGAGATGTGACTTCCATATACTTTTACACGCCAAGGAGCCCCCCACCCCAATCTGTGTGTTTTAACTTTCACAGCAAGTGCCTGCTGGCTTCAAGGAACCTGACCTGATTTCTAGGAAGTCTGAGGTCTAACATTCCCATTTTAAAAAAATTAATAATCCTACATGAATCTTCATTATGACAAATACTCTGCTGTCACTGCTACAAAACATCGCACATCCGGATATATCAGACCACTCTGGGGAGGAGCTTCTGAAAAGTCACAGTCTCCCAGTGCAGGAAGAATTCCTATGGTCCAGCCAGGCTTATCCCTTGGACTCAGCTCCTGTCCTCACTTGCCCCTGTTCTCAGCTCCTTTCGCCTTCCCTTCTCATCCCAAATACCCGCTCCCGCTAGCAGAAATCCTTGCTTCCTGCTTTATGAAATTCTTGAGGCAAGCTAGCATCAACTTATCCTCCTGCCTCCACACCAACAAGCTTCTTACATGTGCATCTATCTGCTCTTCCTTCCTTTCTGCACGAAAGGATGCAAGGCCCGCCTTGTAGCCTGCTCCTGGCCCATGCCTTCTTCTCCTCCCCTCCCTCTCCTGGGGCAGTTTGTTAATGTTTCAGCCTCTCTTCTAGCTTCCATATCTCCTTTGGCTCTGCCTTTAGATCCTTCTTAGTACACGCACATACTACATATATGTGTTCTGTCTTCAACCTCTCCTAACTGACCCAGATTTGACCCGGCTTTTCTTTGTCTTGTTGGCCAAGTTACTCATAGCATTACTTTCTGTTTCATGTAATAGTCACGCAGCCAGCACTCTATTAGGATACAGAATGCCTCCCAAAGTCCCATATGTTAAAGGTTTGATCAACAGCCCTTTACTGGAAGGCAGTGAGACCTTTAACATGGGGATGCACTTTTAAAGGGGATATTAGGATTCCCCCTCTCTCCTTCCTAGCCACCATGCGGTGAATGGGTTCCCTGACAGCAAATGCTTCTACCATGCTCCACTGTATCACCACCACAGACCCAAAAGCATAGACTAAGTGACCATAAACTGGAATCCCCAGACTGTGAGCCAAATAAATGAAGTTCCTTTGAGGGTATGTATCTCTACATATTTTCTCAAAGTGCTGGGATGCTAACAAACACAGATCACGCTATCAAACTTTTATAGATCATGCACAGGGCAAAATGAAGATCTCCTAACATGCAATGTGACTGCCTTCAGAAAGTTCTACTGAAACCTCCTATCACCAACCAGAGAAAAGACAAAAGAATTCCTAGTATGAGACCACATTAAAGGTAGCAACAAGATCAGATCTGGGGTGGCTCGGGGGTAGAGGGCTCAGCATACATGGGGCCTGTGTTCCATCCCCAACACGACATTTTTTAAAAGACATCAAGAATATTGCTCTGTATGTTAGCAGCCTCTGTCTGGATGAAACCACCTCAGTCAATAGGCTCTATGCATTTTAATTCTGACACAAAGAATGCACTAGAAGGGCTAGTGCCGCTCCAATTTTAATTTCCCCTATTTTGACTCCTCTTCCTTTTAGTTGGTGTCCCATGTCAGTTGTCTCTAGAAACAAAAACATTCATTTCCAAACAGTTCAGGACTTGAGGTAGAGCTTAGTCCCCCTGATCAGGGCCACTCCATGTGACGTGGTCCAAGAAGTTCATAATCAGATGCCAAAGAACAAAATATTGTTTATTTGCTTTTTTGTTTTGTTTTGTTTGTTTGTTTTCCTGCTTCTTTCTCAAGACAGGGTTTCTCTGTGGCTTTGGAGTCTGTCCTGGAACTTACTCCAAGCTGGCCTCGAACTCACAGAGATCCGCCTGCCTCTGCCTCCCGAGTGCTGGGATTGAAGGTGTGCGCCACCACCGCCCGGCTCAAAACAAGTTTTTGAAAGATAAACAAATCACTCACTTTAACACAAGGTGGATGTCAGGACAAGAAGAAAAAATGGAAAAATGAACTATTACCATCAACAAGTTCCATGAAGTTGCGCAGGCTGCATCTTTCTCCGACAGGAGAAGGGCCTTCTGCGTCAGGTAGCTGGCTTTGGAAAGCTTGTTCCTCTTGATTTTGTTCATCACCGTTAACTCTGTAAAGGCAGGCAAAGAGTGACCAAAACACCAAGAAGAACATTATCATTTAAATTTTTTGAACTACAACTGATTTGACACGAATCGCCCACCTGAGAAACACTCGGAGTTTGTAGGTTCTTTTACTTTTTCCAAACCTTTGGGATTTGTGCTAACAGTTGGAATCTGCAAAACTGAAGAACACCTCCGATTATAAACCCAACAGTAAACCTTTTGTTTTCCATGCTGGGGAACAAACCCACGACCTTGGGCATGCCAGGTATGGGCTCTACCACTACGTCTAAGTCCAGACCTTGGTTTATTTTTGGTTGAAACAGGATCTCCCTATCTGGCTCAGGCTGGTCCTGAACTTGCTATGCAGCCAAGCAGGACTTGAACCGATAACTTGTTGCTTGCTCTCGCTTCCCACATGTTAGAACTACAGGCTTGTGCCGCCACACCCGGCAGGCTGCAGTTTCAATGTCACCTCCCCTTTTCTTTCTCCAGTGGTGTGCTTCAGGACATAGAATTTTCAAATTGTAAAAATATTGAATTTTCTGTTTCATCTCAAGGAAAACCACCTTGTGGAACTCTTGTCTACTTTACTTTGTTCTTATATAAAATGCCGAACTGTCCCTGGTCCTTTCTAGAAAACATGTGTCACCATAGTCCCTGGAAAATACAAGATTCCCCAGACAGTGAAAGCCTAGCAATTTTCACCTAAAACACAAAAGACTGTGGGTATACAGTTGTGCACAGTCAGGACTGACTGTCACTGTGGTGCAACATAGATGAGAGATGAGAGAAACGCGAATGGAGCTGTGTTGGCTGGGGACAAGGAAAGGAGATGACTCTTAGGTCTGGTCCACAAAAAAGACCTGGCACTATTTTGGTTCTGTCCCTCAAGGCATGCAGAGTGTGGAGGTCTGAGTGAGAATGGCCCTCATAGACTCATAGATTTGAAGATGTGGTCCCTAGTTGATGGAACTTTGGGGAAAGGATTAGTAGGTGTGGCCTTGTAGGAGGAGTTGTGTCACTGGGGGTGACTTTGAGGTTTCAAAATACCATGCCAGACCCAGTCACTCTCTTCCTTTGCCTCTACCTTGTAGATCCAGACACAGCCCTCAGTCACTGCACCAATGTTATGCCTACTGTCTGACACCGTGTCTCCTTCATGATGGTCATGGACTCACTCTCTAAAACTGTAAGGAATCCCCTGAATAGATGCTTCTTTTATGCTTCCTTGGCCATGGTGTCTCTTCGCAGCAACAGAACAGTGACTAAGCCATAGGGTTTCCTGAAGACCCCTGACAGCACACCCCTGCTGCTGAATTTTATTCTTTGTACTATTGAGTGCTAAATGATAGTGACTGGTGAAAAGATAGAACCAGACACCACTGAAGGATAAGATTTATGGGAAGCTCTCAGTGCAGATATAGACGAGTCATAGCTAAAGCTGTGGCCATCAATGAGCAGCCACCGTGACCATCTTGAGGAAGACAGGCACAAACAGCACTTCTGGAGCACGAGTCTGGCAGCAAAGACAGAGGGATGAAATAATAGCATAGGCTAGGGTGGAAGATCAATAAAGGAACAGCAGAAGAGCCAAGGAGACTCAGGGTAATGGCATGAAACCTTAACTAACTCCACAAAAATCGAGCTCAGGCCTCCCATCAATATCTGTGTGTGGTCCCTCATGAAAACTCATTTGGCCTTCAAAGACCTAATGAACAACAGTTAGAGAGTAAACCATTAAATAGTAACCCTGAGAACAAACAAAGCCCCATTCCTCCATGAAGGATGATACAGGAAATAATGAGTATTCTTGAAGGAAACCAGACACAATCATTCTATTGAGCTTTAAATTGCATTTCTGAACCACATATTTTCAGTTTCAAATACTGTTTATGGCTAATTATCCTCGGGAAGCTAGTTTATGTAACAGAAATGCTCTATCGGGTTTTTAGTTTACTTATGAACAGAGATGTTTTCATCATTATCTGCTCCTCTCTACATCTAAAGGGTCACATAGAAAACCATTCTTAAAACCATATAAATGTTTAAAATAAAATATAAAAGGATGAAAACATAAAAAGGTAAAAAAAAAATGGATCTTGGTAGGTACTAAATTAATACTTGCTCTATTTAATTATCAAAACAACAATAACTTACTATAAGCAAGCAAATATAATCATATTTTCTTAGAAATCTACTGGCCTGCTATGCAAAGTGTAAACTGATAAACCAAAGTATTTATTGATATTAATCCAAGGAGACAAAAATAAAATAATAAAACTTATTTGGAAAAGTGGGTAACAAACACACAACTACGAGAATGAATCGGTTCTCCCCTTGAATTGCACTTCAAATGTATTCTGTGTGGTTACTTCTGGGCCGCTACCTTGTAGTTGGTCAAGAAGTGCAACGGCTACGCGGTGCTGAGCATGAATTAACTCAAGATGCAGATCCATGATGAAGCTATTCGCTGAGATCGGCTTGTAAGTAACCCCGTCTATGTCATGAGAGTCCTTCAGTTCAGGAGAATAGAAGAAGACATTTAAAAGGAAAATGGTTATAAAAACAGCCTAAAAAATAGCTATGCCTTGTTATCTTTCAAGTTCTGTCTTATTCATAGCCATTTAATTCTGCTCACTTCTAGCCCTGAGTAGCTGGCTCATGTGACAACATGTGTTCTCTTAGTGTGTCCACTTCACTAACAAACTCAAAGACACCATCCCTCCTTGGATTCTTCTGGGAAGAGCTATTTCTGGCCTATGAGAGGAAACCACACTTTATGTACCTCCTTGAAAAGCTGGCCCTTTTCCTGCTTAAAGGAAACATTGACCTGATGTGAGATTGTCACTCTTACCTTGACATAGCAATGGTCGAGTACTGATGATCCATCTGACAAAGTCGTTAGCATGCAATTCCAGTTCATCGCAGCAATCGTTTTATCAAGGAGCTCATATGCATAAAACAGCTGTTCCACAGGAGCTCGCTAGGATAATTTTACAAAAATTACAAAAAGCAAAAACTGAAACTCTTTAACAATCACTCAAACAAACAGCAGAAACTTTGCCCAACGTCAGCCATGCTCTCTCTCTTACTGAATATGTTTAGCGTCAACTAAATACTGAGTACTGTCATTGAAGACAAAAATAATATATTAAACCATTTTCCAAAAGCAAACTTTCATGAACACACATGTGAGTTCTAGGCATTGTCTTCGAAATTCTAGTCATACCAAACACACGTGTAAATGTTAAACTTGAAGTTCACATGGGTTTAGCTAGTCCTTCACACACTTGATTTGAAAATGTCCGACTTTTTTAAATCTCAGACCCTCAGAACTGGAAATGTAGACTTTGCACTCATAGAACACAACACAGAATGGTTTTCAAAGTCTACACATCCTTTTAGTGTCATTTACGCTCACAGGCAGCCTAGTGGAGAACAGAGAACAATCAGCCATGTCCAACTGCCCTTCTCTGAATCTTTTACACACATGTGTAAAACCAAAGCCCCCTGAGCTACCTACCACAGGGTCACTCTGCCTCGCTGCCCCAATGGGGAGCAACTGAGTCTTTTTTGTTAATCACTCATTTGTGTTATCTGATTTTTTTTTTTATTACCACTCTCACCATGCAGGTGCCTTGACCAATATTTAACATCGCTTTTTTTTTTTTTTACTTTTCAAATGCATTTTGATTTCCCCATCATAAAATTCTTTTGGATGCTTCCTTCACTCGACCGCAGGCTTGGGACGGTGCTGGTACCTTTGTGGCTCAGGCAGAGTGCAGTTATGCCCCCCACGAACTCTCTAAGTACCTTCGGCAGAAAGGAGCTCAAAGCACAGAATCGCAGGTTCCCCACAGTTTTCAACTGTTTGTGAGAACTTTTTTTTTTTTTTATGCTCTAGCAATGCTGAAGCAAGTATGGGCAGCCCGTATATGTTGAATTTGTCCTTATTGGGTTTCATGGTCTAAGTTGATAAGGACGACTGATCAGATCTCTTCCTCAAGAGGGCGCCAGACCTCTTTACAGATGGTTGTGAACCACCATGTGGTTTCTGGGAATTGAACTCAGGATCTTTGGAAGAGCAGGCAGTGCACTTAACCTCTGAGTCATCTCTTCAGACCTCCCGCAAGTCTCAAGAGCTTCCTTGGAGTGTCTCATGGAACCTGAGAGACAGCTGACAATAACCTCAAGCATCCACCACAGTGGTCTGGGTGGATGGCAAGAGCATGCTCAATATGGTTAGTGGAACCCCATCTTCCTTCTGCTACCGCAGAATAAGAACCTCTCATTACAAAGTCAATCAAATGTTCCTCATTAGCAGAATAGCCACCTAGTACTGTACAGAAGTGACAAGCTGAAAAATACAGTCTCAGGAGTTCCCTGTCATCCCAAGGTGACTATCCCACAGATAGGAAGCAAGGGTGCCCAGCTGACTCAGATTTGTGCAGGATGAAAGGAGCCGTTCTGAAGACCATGCTGTTACTGTTCATGAAATGTGCTGATGGACATGTAGGCCGCTAGAACTAAATGCCCTACAATGAGTTGTGTCTGCTTGAAACCAAATAACCACTTCCTGTATGGTCTTGACTTCGCTTTTTTTTTTTCCTGGTTCGGTATTCATCTGTCTAAGATTTCTAAAACATGTTTAATAGAAAAATGGTGGCTACCTGTATGTGGTTCTATCAGAATAAAGAGACGGTTTTTAATCTTGTACCATAGTTATGACACTAATTGACAGTCTTTGGATAATGTGCCTTACTGAGTAAGAGACCCTCTATTTCCAGCTGTTAAGAATTTTGGTTTGAAAGGCTGGCAGTTGGTTTTGTCAAATGCTTCATTTGCATCTCATTGTGGACTGATACAGCCATGTTTTTCTTTGCTCTTTAACATGGGATGTGCTATACTGCATTATAGGATGCTAACGTTGAGTCAGCCTTACTTCCCTGGATATGCACAGTTTGATCATTCATCAAATCTATCTCCACCCAAAGTCAAAGGCTCAGGGAGGTTTCCAACCACTCAAGTTATGCATTCAAATAACAAAGCGACTTGAAGACACAGCCAAGGCTGCAAATCAATGGGGTGAGAGCCTTCCTCCCATTCTCTCCTCCTCTCAGGACTGAACCTGAGATATCTCCCTATAAAACCAATTGTTTTCTTCTAATATACTTCTACAGTATATTTCTTCTAGGATGGAGTCTGTAGGTTCTAACTTTATAGAGAGGCTCAATGACAACTCCATCTTTTCTGAGTTGAAGTTTTATCTCTTTTTCTAGATAGTTGTTTTAAAAAAATCTATGCTTGTTTGTAACTATGCCCAGCAACTCACCGCAGCACCCACCTGCATGCTCAAGCAAGCTGCTGCAGTAACTATATGCATGCCCAGCAACCTGCTGTAGCACCTGCCTGCATTCTCAAGTAATCTGCTGCAGCACCCACCTGCATGCTCAAGCAAGCTGCTGCAGTAACTATATGCATGCCCAGCAACCTGCTGTAGCACCTGCCTGCATTCTCAAGTAATCTGCTGCAGCACCCACCTGCAT